>SJJU01045544.1:0-12319 GCA_012932125.1 Conopomorpha cramerella | reverse complement strand
CAGAGCCTATGTACGCAACGCAACGCTCGTATGGTGAAGGAGAACATCGTGATGAAACCCGCACACCTTACGGAGTGTGAACCCTATGGCCTGAACTGTGCGCATTTGCTTTTAGAAAGTGCCTCTGCCTACCCCGCTTAAAGGCGGGGTAGGTAGGCAGGCAAAGAATTAAAAGGCGTAAAGTGTGTATAAAAGAATTTATAACGAATCGGGAGAACGTTAACCCTAAGTTTGACATTGACCCTTAGGAGACGTGATTTTTAGTTGATTGATTGATTGAAATAGCTTATATTTCTCTTTAGGTACAGACAAGGTTTCGAGATCCAGCCAAACGAGTATGCCGGTATAAACCTGGCTACTCTACTTGTTATTGCTGGCAACGACTTCAAAACGTCGCAGGAGTTGCGACAGATTGGTAAGTTATGTAGAACTAGCTTTTCGCCCACGGCTTCACCCGCGTGGTCTTCGGTTATATTGCGGTATAAATGAATATTTTTGTTTTCCCTCGGGAATATTATTTTTTCCGGGATAAAAAGTACCCTATTATTTAAACCGGCGATGTGGTCTAGATAGTAAGATAATACACTATGTAGGTTTACATACGAGGGTAAAAGTATTTCAACAAATGATGATAAGCTAAGGAGTTTTACCTTAATTATGTCAAGTATCGTATCACATGTACGTGATACAGTGCAGGAGCAGAACATCTTTAGTTATGCATATCGACTTTGAACTAGCAACAGGTCCTATCTGATCTTAAAAGTTCATGCAATTTTTTAAACAAAAAGTACTACCTGACATAGTAATACTAATCAAACTCGTATCATACTGACGGTTTAGATAGGACGTATTGCCAGCTCTTAGTCGATATGCTGTATTGTAGAGGATGTAGTGAAAATTTTACTCGAATGCGCTTTCGACTTTGCCAGGCCATGAATTCGACACTTTATCGTTATCGGCGTTCTCTTCGATTGATTAACGCAAAAATATGACTTTATAAAAAAAAACACTTGAAAGTTTGCTCAACTTGTTCGCCAATGACAAATCTTGATGAAAGGATGAAATATTTCGCTCCGATCCATAAAATGATGGATAGATGTGGCTAGTTATCAATAATACCTACCTCTTTAATTTGTACTTACACAATCTAGCCTTATTTAGTTACATATACATACGTATATACCACCCCAACCAAAGTCTTCCCGTCTTGGGGGAGTGACGACGGGGGGAATTCTGCAGAGGACGGGCAGAAGCGCTCTCTGTCAGTTAAACCACTACACCACTGCGATAGCCAACCCGCCTGTCCAACGTGGCGATTATATTGACATTTCCCCCCCAAATTATCACGGATTTCATTGGGGGAGACCCTAGTATAGCAGTGGACGGCATATTGATTACGATTTCTTCCCCAGGTATGGTATTGAACCATCTAATCGGCAAAAAGGGCAGTCTATCGTCGCTCAAAGATTACTGGGATGTGGCAACGTTCTTCGAGATATCAGTGCTGGCGCAAGACTACGCTAAAGCAATACAAGCGGCCGAATGTATGTTCAAATTGAAACCGCCTAACTGGTACCTTAAGTCCACCATTGGGAACATTGAACTGATTGATCGGTGAGTGTCAGTATTTTGTTATCTGTCAGTTTTTTAATGTTAGACGCGAAAACGATAAATGTTTCTTTTTTAATTGATTACTTTCTAAACTAAGTGCCAAATTTTGAAATGCAGATAATTCGATGGTCCCTATTAAGAAAGTCGGATCTACAAAACGGAACATGTTCTGAAGAGAAGACAGAAGTTAGTTTTGGATATTAAAACTAAACTACTTGTGGTACATAATTCAAGTTTACAACAGCTTATAATCTTTGGTATCTTTACGTGATGTAATATACGTAATAAGTTTATAGATCTTAATATAGACAATCTAACGGCGTAGAAAAGTACTCCTAAAATTGCACTACCGACATTTTATTTGGTACCATCGACTTACTTTTTATACAAATCGTAACTCTCTATAGAAGTATCTTTGTGTATTATCAATTATATTAAACAGCGTAACTAACATAATAACTAGATATTATAACACATTGTGTAAATGTTTTGGACACTTAAATACACAAATAAAAGTCAATATGTTATGTTTGCAACGCAACTCATACCTGATGGCTGTAGAAATGGTATTGTGTCTCTTTTACACTTAATTATTTGTATGTAGTAGAAAGAGATAGAAGACCTTCACAAATCAGCGCCACCTAGTGACCATATGATTAAATGTCTCTCCCACAAGTAATGATAAAAATGGACACTATACTTTCGATTGTTGTTCTAGATTTAGGAAGAAAACCGACGAATCTACGCCCGAACAACAAATATTTTCGTTTTGGATGGAATTCTTCCTGGAAGCCACGAAAAGCAGTTGTGAGAACATTATACGGTTTCCGGTAAGTTCATTTAATCTTGTCTTATAAGAGGGATAGTCCAGATTTTATGCAAATGTCCACGGTTTCCCAAGTGTATTCAACCTAAAGTGATAGGGCGCAGTGAACGCAAAGTGTAAAATAACTGGCATACGCGTATGAAATCAAACTGCTAGTAAGTGTAACGTCAGTATCAGTATAATTAATTTAAAAAAAAACCTAGGTTCTGTACTTTACATAAATAAAAACTCAAAACGTTCATAAGCAATTTAACTGTATATACAATCGAACAGGGGCTTAAGTCTACTAAACTCTGGTAGTTGTATCGCTCTGCAACGTAGCGGCAAACGATGTGTATTGCTGATTCCGTTATTTTCATATCACTGTCGTCCCCAGTAAAACAGCGATGTACGTCATTTGCCGCTACAATTCCAGAGCGATGCAACTACTAGATTGTTGCGGACTTGGTCCCCAGTAACGTCGTACTTCACGTATGGAAAACCAAATTTCATATAGAGGCTGTGTAGTAGTAGTAGGGTTTGGTTGGTGGTGGGCTTGTCCCTGTTTTAAAACACTAGTGGACGCCCCGCGATTTCATTCGTGTAGTTTAGTAGCACTTGCTTAGTAAGCAAATGCCCACGGTTCACCAAGCGTATTTAACCCAACGTGACAGGGGGTGAGCCCATCGCCGTTATAGGGTTCACCACACCTTGTGGTGTGCGGGTTTCATCACGATGTTGTCCTTCACCGTACGAGCGTTGCGTTGGGTACATAGGCTCTGAAAAAGACTCCCATTGGTACACGTCCAGTAGCCGGACTCGAACCCGCGACCTCCCGGTTACAAGTCAAGTATCCGACCAACTGAACCACAGACGCCTTTCCTTCCCTTTCCTTTTATATATTTAGACTAGTGAACGCCCCGCGATTTCATTCGCTTAGTTTAGTAGTACCTGCATCCCAAATTTGAAGCGTCTAACTTGAACCGTTTAGATTTTACATACAAAAGCATTTTCCCGTTTATTCCCGTTCCCGTGGGAATTTCAGGAATTCCTTTCTTAGTGCACCCCTATGGTACCTAAGCTACGTCCGTACCAAATTTCAAAGGTCTACGTTTCGCCGTTTGGGTTGTGCGTTGATATGTCAGTCAGTCAGTCAGTCAGTCATTCAGTCAGCTTTTCCTTTTATATATTAAGATAAATTATCTACACCGCAGGTGCTGATATTGGAAACGACAAAAGTGTACATGCCCTCGTATGTCAACGTCAATGTGGGTGCGGAAGAGAAGTCAGTGGAAATCCTCAACTTATGCTTGGAGTGCATCAAACGTCAATGCCGTCAGGAGCACAGGTGGCTCTTCACCTCAGCCATGATTAGGAGTTACAGGTTTGTTTGTTTTTTATCACTATGAACAAGCGTTTGACCACCATCCTGTCTGATGTTAAGCAGCGATGTGGTCTACGATGGAGCACACTTGTTCATTAGGTGCATCAAACGTTAATGCCGACAGGAGCACAGGTGGCTCTTCACCTCAGCCATGATTAGGAGTTACAGGTTTGTTTTATTTTTTATCACTATGAACAAGCGTTTGACCACCATCCTGCCTGATGTTAAGCAGCGATGTGGTCTACGATGGAGCACACTTGTTCATTAGGTGCATCAAACGCCAATGCCGACAGGAGCACAGGTGCCTCTTCACCTCAGCCATGATTAGGAGTTACAGGTTTGTTTTTTTTTATCACTATGAACAAGCGTTTGACCACCATCCTGCCTGGTGTTAAGCAGCGATGTGGTCTACAATGGAGCACACTTGTTCATTACACAACAAAAGAAGAATTAGCGAAATCGGTCCACCCGTTCCGGATTTATGGAATGACAACGAAAAATAGCTTTGATTTTTATATAATAGATGTGTCTATTTGTAGGTACTTATTCACAATATTAGCCAACATTTCCATAGTAGTAGGTATTAAAATTTTAAATGTTTATTCCAGTCTCTACAAACGTGACGAGCGTTGCCTATTCTTGTACGTGAGCGAGAATTCGGACGACTTTCAAATATTCCTGCCCTCGGAAGCGTACAGGGAGAGGTTCCACGACCTTCTTGTAGAGCTGACCGCTGACCACGAAAAGGTCACCGATTTAGACGCTACGGTTATGCAGGATCAACTTAAGGTAATCGTCAACATTTTAACATACATACACTTCACACCTGTCTCCCAGAGGCGTAGGCAGAGGCTACAGATCTCCATTTGTCACGGTTCTGTCATAGCCATTTCGCTTCATACCCATTTATACATGAACTCCGGTTTCGAGTACTTTTCACGCCACCTCTCGTCAGGAAATCACCAATCTGGTCGATGTATGTACTTCTGGGGCGACCTCTACTCATCCGGTACATTACATCACCCATATAAATCTCTTTCGTCAATCGACTTTCGTCCATTCTCTCCATATGCCCAAACCACCGACGCATGCCCTTTTCAATCTTGGTAGTGACCAATCTTCTTTCAAACCGCAACTTTGTCTTATCACACTATTCCTTATCCTGTCATTCAATGTCACGCTTTTCATGCTCCGCAATGACCGCATTTCTACGCTATTGACTTTATTTTTCTGCCACTGTTACTCCCGTACATTAAGGTAGGTGCCAGTACAGCATCATGACCAGCCAATCTTGCGTTTTCCGACATGAATTGGCTCTCCATAACACTGCGAAGGGAACCGTTAAGCTTATTACCCGCTCTCACTCTTCTTTCAATATCTTTGTCAAACTTTCCATCACTTGTGAATAGAGATCCCAAATATATATATACATAATGTCTGTTTCAACATTATAAGTATCGCTAAAAATCCGTTTGACCTATTACGACGGTTGTTTTGTTTCGTTGTTTATTTTTTTCAAGGATGATTAAAGAAAAACATATTAAAAAGCAGCAGCAATTTAACAACCCCTTAAAAAAGTAATAAGTTTAGCGTAATCGCATCAATATAATAGATTCTCAGGAAGGTTTCATTGAGTTAAAAATGTTATCTATTATTATTAAAGAGCATCAGGTTCTGACCTGTAGCTTTCATTTTACTTAAAAAACGTCATCCCACGTTATTTTCTTGCTTGACTGCAAATGTTTCACCTTGTTTTTACTATTCCCAGTACGAGTACGAATTGGACGAGGCGAACAAGCGCGTGGTACTCGGCAAAGGCACGTACGGTGTAGTGTTCGCAGCCAGGGACCTCAACACACAAGTGAGAATAGCCGTCAAGGAGATACCAGAGAAGAACCTCGGCGACGTTCAACCTTTGCACGAAGAGATCCTACTGCACTCCCAGTTGAGGCACAGGAATATTGTGCAGGTATTGTCCTTTGCCTTTTGACCGCCGGAAGGTTATATATGTTTTCATTGTTTATTTATTTATGTTATGGTACACCAACAGAATAATTTTTTAAGGAAACGCGCACTAACATGATATTAAATGTTTAAAACGGGTATTATAGTGCGAAGATTAATCAAAGACAAGCATTCAGCTTACCTTCGTTGTTTGCCCGACGTTTCGACACAGTTACATGTGTCGTGGTCGCGAGCTGACTCAACGTCGGGCAAACAACGAAGGTAAGCTGAATGCTTGTTTTTGATTAATCTTCGCGCTATAATACCCGTTTTAAACATTTAATACCAACAGAATATTACTCAATACATTTAAAATATTTGTAGTTAAAGATAGGTCTCTAGCAATATTCCCATTAAAGGCGTACACTTTACTCGTAACAGATTGTATTCGTTTCTTTAAATTAAATTAAAATAAATAAATACACTTCACACCTTTTAATCCCAAAGTGGGGTAGGCAGAGGCACTTGCTTTATAAGCAAATGTCCACGGTTCACCAAGCGTATTTAACCCAACGTGACAGGGCGTGAGCCCATCGCCGTTAGAGGGTTCACACACCTTGCCTGCGGGTTTCATCACGATGTTGTCCTTCACCGTACGAGCGTTGCGTTGCGTACATAGGCTCTGAAAAAGAGTCCCATCGGTACACGTCCAGTAGCCGGACTCGAACCCGCGACCTCCCGGTTACGAGTCAAGTATCCGACCAACTGGAATACAGACGCTTTTTTTAAATTACACACATTTAAATTACTATACCTACTAATAGAAAATAAACATAAACCTAATGAAATTACATCACATAAAGCCAACTGTTTTGAATTCTGCTCTGACAATCATGAACTTCGAAATCGCTTGTTTAATGTGTCTGACTTATAAGACATTGATAGTGAAAAGGTTAAATTCACAGCGTTGTATATTCTTGCACAGTTTATTATTTTTCAGTATATTCTAAAGCTACTATAGTTTATATATGTTTACTCATTTTTTTTAATATTTAAAAGCCAAGATACAATAATTACGTAAGTGCATTAAACTAAATGAAAAGTAATTTTGAATGGAAACGGATAGCAACAACTTATAATATGACAAGATATAATTAATTGTAAAACAAAACCCTTACGGTCAGTCGGTGTTCGTTGCGTTCGATGTGCAGACGGGTTTCTGTAATATACACACATCAAAAGTGTCTAGGGATCAAGGACATTTTTAGATCTAAAAAAATCTAATTTATTTAAATCAAATCTAATCTTTTGGATTGGTCTCCTACCTAATTTCCCATGCCTGTATTTTGAATTAATTATGAATGAATTCAGTTTTTGTAAAATATATCCTTGATTGCAATCTTCTAATATGTACTTGATCCCTATCAAGTGTTTGATGTGTTTAGCTATTGGTAAAAAGCTTTTAAGATTTTATTCGTGGAAGATTATGTGTATACAAATATATTATTTGGAATTCACACCCATGACCTTTAACCTAGAAACAGATGCCTTGACAACTTCACCTGAATATTTTGTAATGTATACCGTGCCTCTTTCAGTACCTAGGATCAATATCAGAGGACAACTACTTCAAAATATTCATGGAGCAAGTACCTGGAGGTTCCCTGTCAGCTTTACTGAGATCAAAATGGGGACCATTGAAGGAGAACGAAGCTACTATTGCCTATTACACTAAACAAATTTTGGAAGGTATGTTGCATAGAGACCTTCTGTCACCAAGTAGTGCGAACGCAAAATTATAATTAAAAAGTTTAAAAACAATTAATTTGATATTTAACACGACATTCCTGCGTCATATTCTGTATCCAAGTAATTGAATGACATCATTGTCAGTTCTTCGTCAGTGACTGACATCAGATAAGTTTTAGCTTCAATCATGGAGTCCTTTAGTAAGATTCTCTCAATGGAAGCGAAAACACCTTGAAAATGTGCCATTAAGTTACACGATTTTCTATTAAAATGCTGTGGCTCTCTTTCACGTAGGTTTTATTCTTGACTTAAACGTTATTAGGGTGACAGAATACATCGTGAATAAACTTGGATGATGTTCCACCCATCAATCATATTAGTAGATCTCGCATCAATATCCATAGTATAAAACAAAATGGCCTCCCGCTGCCTATCCTTATGTATGCTTAGATCTTTGATATGGCTTCATTTAATACAGTGGTTTTAGATGATGGTTTATAATATGTTTAATACATAAATGTAATAGCAGTGAACACGGTTAATAATGTATATTGGCAAAACAACGTTTGCCGGGTCAGTTAGTACTTTCTACTTATGAAGTGCAGTATTATACTTATGAAGTGTATTCAGATGTGTCTCCAAATGTTCTGTCCATCGAATTATGAAATATTAACATGTGTTTAACCTTTTACCAGACCCCGGCGCTATCGTCAACAGTCGCCATATTGTGGGTCATGAATCATCTTGTCCGACAGTACATTCATATCACAATTAACGTTAATCAAATTCCAGGTCTAAAATACCTACACGACCAGAAAATAGTCCACCGTGACATAAAAGGCGACAATGTCTTAGTGAACACATACAGTGGGGTGGTGAAGATTTCGGACTTCGGTACTTCGAAACGTCTCGCCGGATTGTGCCCTTCCACTGAGACCTTTGCCGGAACACTGCAGTACATGGCCCCAGAGGTCATAGACAAGGGCCAAAGAGGGTACGGTGCTCCGGTAAGTGTAACATTTTGAGCTGTTAGTATAACGGTTGAACTGACAAACGTTAAAGTTGAAGATTGGGGGTTCGATGCCCGCCGCCGAGATAATTGTTTAGTCATTTGTCGTAGCATGCTGTCACTGTAATTTGTATCCGAAATGACAATGACAGCACGAGTTTTAGAGCAATGGGGAAACTCCAAAACTTTCTTATTTAGATGTCGCTAGTAGGTGTCCAGGATGACTTCTGTCCCCTTGGACGTAGTGGCTCAGGCATAACGAATTTCCCCACGATAAAAAGAGGGTGACTTCTGGCAGTTATATTTTAGTACGTTCTTTATTATTTAGGTAAGTTATTCAAGTTGTCCAGCAGTGGACAGGTATGGGCTGATGATGATGATGATGATGATGATTCAATCTTCAGACACTTTTGTAACATGTAAACAAACAATAAAAAAACTTCAATACTGACTGATTGAAGTTAGTTATTCGTTGACATTTATCCCCCCCTAATAGAGCTAGCGCCATCTGTAATAACTAAGATAACCAAGGACCCGCAAAATTCCCTATTGTGCAAGCAATGGAAGTTTTATATGTATAGATGTAGATGATACGGGGTATTTCCGTAGCTCGACGTCCAATGCGCCTATAATAGCTGATTGTTGCACTGTTATTCAATACATAGTATAAAACAAAGTTGCCTCCCGCTGTCTGTTTCTATGTATGCTTAGATCTTTAAAACTTCTATGTATATAGACTAATTCTTGAGGATTTTTTTCTATACATATGTATTATGTATAATACATGCAGAGAAATACTGTTAATAATGTATATTGGCAAAGCAACGTTTGCGGGTCAGCTTGTAGTTGATGCATTGAAACAGAAAAAACGACATCATCGTCGCGGAACGTTTCATCTAAAACACGACATAATTATAAATTATTATGCGACGAGCAAGCCATTTATCACAAACTAGTGGAACCCCGCGATTTAATTCGCGTAGTTTCAGCTATGCACCCTCTATACTGCACTAAGTCCCACAGGTACGGGATAAAAAGTCATCCTATGTTATTCTCCTGGTTCTAAGCTACATCCCCACCAATTTTCTGCTTAATCGGTTGAATCGTTCTTGAGTTATAAGTGTTGTAACAAACCTGTCTTTGTTTTATATATATAGATATCCTCACTATTTCGCCATCTAAGCACTAATTGTGAGACTAGAGTTGCTATGAAGTGGCATCATATCTCTCCAAAGGCTCTCACCCCACTAGCATTATGGAAGTAACTTTATGTATACATTAATCTAATAATGTTGTAGGCGGATATCTGGTCCCTGGGCTGCACTGTAGTAGAGATGGCGACAGGGAATCCGCCGTTCATTGAACTGGGATCACCGCAGGCTGCCATCTTCAAGGTCAGTACTTTATTCTATAGCCATTATAGAACTTATCTGGACATAAGCCACCAAAAAAATAATTAAACAAATAGATATTGTACAATAACACACATTGCCTTTCATCTTCATCCCATGTTATGTAAGTAAAGCGCTTGTGTTACGAAATTCAGACAACGAAATACACATTTTTTCTTTTAAATACGCGTTTAAATAAATAAATTTCATAAGGGATACATAAATATATGCATAAATGTTCGTTACGCCAAGTATACATTTTTTTTTGTGTATCAGTAGGTATACTGCGTGTAAAAGGACCCCGGGCAGCGGGCTGCGGTCTTATGAACATTGTTGTGTTCGTCAGTTTGAACAACTTTTACGATACGGGGAAATGAAAAAAAATATTTCAATCACCATACAAAAAGTCTCTCGGGGCAAAAAATTTTCTATTTTGTGTGGAGATGAAACATTTTTATTGTATTTCCCCACATTGTCGCCATAGTAAAAGTTGTTACAACGCCCGGTACACCCGGTTTGAACTATTCATATAATGTCCGTGCGCGATTCTTTAAAAAATGAATTGTACATTATATACCTACACGCAACTAAAAGCTGTAAATGGTCTAGGTCGGGTACTACAAGAAGCATCCGGAGATCCCGAACGAGTTGTCGCCGCGCGCGCACAGCTTCATACTGCGCTGCTTCATACCGGAGCCGGAGAAGCGAGCCACGGCCGCTGAGTTGTTGGAAGATGCTTTTCTTGGCGAGTAAGTTGTATTTCTACGTATTATAAGAAAATGCTATATAATGGCATGGCTTGACCTTAATCACTGTAACATTAAAAGGACCAGTACGGGCTGATGATGATGATGATGAAGTTCTATTTCGGGCAGGATGGTGGTCAAACGATTGTTCGTTGTGTTGAAAAAAAAATTTCGCCTCTCTTATTTACTTTACAAAAAAGGATAAGGTTTTAAATTCGGTTGTATGTTAGTTTTTCTTTTGATGGTGTATCGACTTTATTTTCTTAGATTTTGTTACTCTAATAGATTATGAGTATGGATTCTTCAAGTGATTTAACGTTGCTAAAGTATTGGCAAAATGTAGCCCGACTGTTTGTAATACCTATGTTTTTTTCTGTGTCACCTTTTCTTTCTTTTATGCAAATCTAAGCAAGTACCCTCCCGAAGGAACTAAAGCAAGGACACACTGTAACACATTACAGCAACCATTTAGGTGTCAGTTATAGTCAATGGCGTATATATCTAATTCTCTTACAGCGTGATTTAGAATAAATAAAACACTGTTCGCTCTTCAACGGTGGTAGTGGTTATCTAAGAGGAGTTTTCTTATTCTCAACAGGAAAAAGAAATCCACCACTCGTCTAGGTGGCAACGTGGACTACAGCCGAAGCATATCTGTGCCCGCCGACAAACTGAAACAGGGGCCGGCACACAAGAAAATATCTGAGCCTTCGCTCATGGGTACTTTGCCCAGCTCGCCCGAAATTGAGTAAGTATATGACTGACAGAATGATTGACTGACTGATTGATAATGTTCAGTTTTCAAACTTAAACTGTAAATTTCATGTAAGTTTTCTTAAAATAATGTTTTGTATTTTGATGTCGAGACGAGTTTATTTGTAGTCGGTAGTAGATCTTAAGTTTGTAGACCTAAAGGGCCCTTTTGATAGTTAATATACTTTTGATAGTATTTAGTCATAATAATATGTACTCACTTATCTTTTTCTCTTCTATTCCTTCTACACTAACTGTGACATCAGTACATTTCGCTAAAGCTTGCATTATTTTTTTGGAACTAGTAATGTTTATTATCAGCACCAAAAACATACCATCAATAACAAAATTACAAATAGCTAATTATTTTAGATTAATTTGTAGACCTCAATAACGTCGCCATACTTACGTACTTTAGTCAGAGGCGGTAGTGAGTCTTTAGTACAAATTGTTATGTTTAGTTTAAACAAACCAAGACAAGACAAACCAAGTTGTGCTTCCTACAGCCCTAGCAAGGGCGTCGAGAAAGACACGACATAGAACAAATACGCGCTGTGATTGGCTCTCCTCCAGAGTACTTACCAACGACAGGGATTTTCATACTACACACATCAATAGTGTCTAGGGATCAAGTACATTTTAGAAGATTGCAATCAAGAATATATCTTACAAAAACTGAATTCATTCATAATTTATTCAAAATGTGCTGATAAGTCATTGATACAGGCATGGGGAATTAGGTAGGAGACCAATCCAGAAGTTTAGATTTGATTTAAATAAATTAGATTTTTTTAGAGCTAAAAATTTTCTTGATCCCTAGACACTTGATGTGTGTACTACTAAATTAAATTTCAAACTACTGGATCTTTTCATATTCATAGAGAACATAATAAAAAATACACACTTCACGCCTTTTAATCCCAAGGC
>SJJU01045473.1:0-13450 GCA_012932125.1 Conopomorpha cramerella | reverse complement strand
TAATGTTTATACAAGTTCAGAAAAAGATTTGGAATTCGAAAGATTTTTCAAAATTAATCACGTTTAATTTTGATTTCTTAGCTAGAAACTATGTGCCTACTTCCTTCTATTGCATATAATCTATCTGTCTCCTTCTTCTCTCTTTTATCTAAAATCCTTAGAGGAATGGGCGAAATAACCTTTGAAGAATACATGAGATTTCTCCTACTCAATAGATACCTACTGCTCACTAAGTCACGTGGGATGACGATTGTTAAACTGTAGACATTTATTTGCCTCTGCCTACTTCGTTTTTGATTTGCAGATTAAATGGTGTTTAGATTTATTTTTACTTTATAAAATCGATGGATGAAATCGATTCATAAATAATTGTATCGCATTTCTTTTAGCCATGTACTGGCCGGTTAGAAAATTTATTATAAAAAAATGTAAGCGTTCTTGAATGGAACATGATTGTCGTTTGTTTTTCTCTTCTGCGGTTCCTCACTATTTTTTCATATGTGTTATTGTTACCAATCATAAAATAGGTATAATGATTCCTTTTAAAACGACTTACAACTGTTTCAATTAACTTAAAAATCAGTCTTACGAACTATACTAATCCTGTGACCCGCACAAAAGGTGAATATAAAAATACCCTGTTTTTTCTACCTCCTAAGTGCCAGGCTGAAAGTGAAGCCTGCTCTTTAAATACCTTAATTATGTAAGGGTGTTTACCCCTGATAATTGATAGGAGTCCAACCTTAGTAACCTTTCGCACCGCCTAAATATCCCTAAGGTATCCTCTGTTTAGGTTTTCGTTTCAGGATATTAACTAGAGAAAACGGATCTTCCTCTTCACATAAATAACAATAACCGTAGGTTTACAGTAACTGCGAGTTAAGATGAAAGCTTTGGGGTTTCAAAATGTGCGAGAATAAAAGTAGGTAGGTCCTCTTTTTTTTTGCGCATTCATTAATCATACTTGTGTCTTACGAGCGTTTTGCTGACGCCCAATAATGTTCAATCACTTTTTTGTCGACAAAACCCCATTAGTTTTCCTTGTGTAAGAAAGTGACGTTGTATTTGGGTAGGTCATGTTTTTTTTTTAAACGACTTTATAAAGTAGGAGGTTCTCAATACGACCCGTATGTTTTTTTTTTCAATGTTTGTTACGCGATAACTCCGCCAATTATGAACCGATTTGAACAAATCTTTTTTCCGGAATAAATACCTCAAGGGTGGTTCTATTTAAATTTAATAATAAAAAAACAACCTGCAAGGTTGGAAAATTGGACGAAATTATTGCTTTCTTTCTTTCTTACTTTCTTATTTCATTAGGTTTAATATTAATTTATTACTGGCACCGTCTCCAAAAAACAATAGGTATATATGTATAACTATTGTAAGATATTTAGTTGGTTTAACTTTAATTACTTTGACATAGTTTAGGAAAATTATAGTATTAGTAGTATTTTTTTTTTTTATTGCTATAAATAAGCGTCTCACCACAATACTCCCTGATACATACACTTCACGCCTGTCTCCCAGAGGGGTAGGCAGAGACTACAGATCTCCATTTGTCACGATCCTGAAATACCCCTTTCGCTTCATCTACATTCATACATCTTTTCATACATGACCTTCGGTTTCGAGTACTTTTCACGCCACCTCCCTGATGTTGCAGCGATATAGTCTACCATAGAGCACACGGTATTAGGTACCGATGCACCTGTGACATACATACATATATACATACACTTCACGCCTGTCTCCCAGAGGGGTAGGCAGAGACTACAGATCTCCATGTGGCACGGTCCTGACATACCCCTTTCGCTTCATCTACATTCATACATGACCTTCGGTTTCGACTACTTTTCACGCCACCTTCGGCCAATCTGGTCTGTATATGTCCTTCCGTGGCGACCTCTACTCATTCGGCCCATTACATCACCCATATAAGCCCGCCGGGTGAGTAGAGGTCGCCCCAGAAGGACATATACAGACCAGATTGGTGATGTCCTGGCCGAAGGTGGCGTGAAAAAGTACTCGAAACCGGAGGTCATGTATGAAAAGATGTATGAATGTAGATGAAGCGAAAGGGGTATGTCAGGACCGTGACAAATGGAGATCTGTAGTCTCTGCCTACCCTTCTGGGAGACAGCCGTGAAGTGTATGTATGTATAAGTTAAGGTATGACCTATCTCGGCTGCGCGGCATTTTCTGCCGGTGAAATAAAAAAGTTGTGTCTTTGAATAAGGTTACCTGGATGAAATCACTCTGAGCAATAAGGTTACTATTGTCTATTTGTAATGTACAAAAAAAAATTCACGCCGTTTAATTCCAAAGCGGGATAGACAGAGGCACTTGCTAAGCATTATAAGAAAAAGAGCTTGGTTTGACTCAGCCCGATGTCACAGTTTCCTGCGACGCCAGCCCGACATGGGGGATTCCCAATTGCGTGATGTGATGTGTAAACTTAACTTAAAAATATAAATTACTAGCTTTCCGCCCGCGGCTTCGCCCGCGTGGACTTCGGTTATATTGCGGTATAAAGGAATATTTCTGTTTTCCCTCGGGGATATAATTTTTTTTTCGGGATACAAAGTACCCTATTATTTAAACCGAACTTCTAACTATACGTCTGCAAAATTTTAAAGCAATCGGTTCAGTAGTTACGGCGTGAAAGCGGAACAAACAAACAAATAAACTCACTTTCCCAATTATAATATTAGTAAGATGCTCTATTTTTTTCAAGGTCCTCAGCACTCTTTTGCGTGATTCGCATCATTCCATTACAATCAGTTTCCTCAACACAAGCACTCAATCAAATCAAATCAATCAGAACATATTTTTCTATTACATTTGTTATTAAGGCAATGCTTGCAAGTAAGTATGCGGTCATAAATCTATATATGTATATAAAAGAAAGTCGTTTTAGTTACACCATTTATAACCCGAGAGCGGTTGAACTGTTTTGGCTGAAAATTGGTGCGGAAGTAGCTTAGAACCAGGAGAAGGACATAGGTCACGTTTTATCCCGTTCCTGTCAGACGTAGACATAGAGGGTGTTATATTTTGTATAAAGTTGTAATACATACTGGAACTACGCGAATGAAATCGCGGGGCTTTGTCTAGTAAGTACATAAAACACATACAAAAGCACTTTAGGATATATCAAGATCTTTTTTTTTTTTTTTACTACATTAGCACAGCGCTTAACACTTCCGGGGACGCTTTACAGAGATTCTAACAATAAAACTTTTATTCCTTTCTATTGTATTTGGTCGAGTGTCCGAAAGTGGTAAAAAAAAATAATGCCCACTAAAAAAAATTACGCGAACATGAAAAATGTTTTAGTAAAAAAAGTGGGCGAAGTTCTAAAACATGGATTCAGAGAATTATTTTCCAGTATTAAAAATATAATAGGTAAATAAATAAATATGGACCCAGGACTTTTTTTTTCACACATTGTCACCTGACCCCATACTAGGATACCCTGTGATATGGGTGCCAGAGACTGATACACTTACATAAATACTTTTAAATATACCTATATATATAAAACAAAGACGGGTTTGTTACAACACTTATAACTCAAGAACGATTCAACCGATTAGGCAGAAAATTGCTGGGGACGTAGCTTAGAATCAGGAGAATAACGTTCCAGTGGGACTTAGTGCAGTATAGAGGGTGCTAAAGTTTGTATGAAATACTCAAACTACGCGAATGAAATCGCGGGGCGTCCGCTAGTACATAAATAAATAAAACACCAAGACGCACACAACAAATGCCTCAGCTCATCACTAAAGCATTATGTCCGTGGTGGGAATCGAACCCGCGACCTTAGACCTTACCGTCTTAGAGGCAGATGTCCTGACCACTAGTCCATGCCGGCCGTCAGGTACAATATCACAGAATACTAGATGACCTGGCAAAAAATATGAAGGGCTAGGTCATCCTTATCACTTAGGGATGTGAAAAATAGATGTTCGTATCTCAGACCTACACGATATGCATACATCATCATCATCATCATCAGCCCATACTTGTCCACTGCTGGACATAGGCCTCTCCAATTGCTCGCCACAGTGATCTGTTTTCGGCTTCTCGCATCCAGATTCTGCCAGCCATCAAAAATAGACATAAGATATGCATACCGTCCGGTGAAAATCAGCTGGACCGATTTCGGAGAAGTTTGCTATCGAACGTCGCGACACGTGAATTGTAGAGGTACATTACGTACATTACGTTATGTTAGCCAATGGTCGGCATGAAAACTGCTACATTTTGTAGTTGCATCGCTCTGGCATCGTAGCGGCAAACGATGTCCAACGCTACTTTAGTAGGTACCACAGTGAAATTTTATTTATTTATTTAATTTAAACTTAATCTATAATTACAGATATATTCTCTTTCTTCTATAATAAAATATCTTTTTTTTTTTAAATAATACAATACAAATTGAACTAAACAAACTTAATAGGTGTACTATTTACAAAACAAATAAGGGTACATTCACAATAATTTCAAAATAAAAAATAGGCACAAAAATATTAAATATAAAAAAATAACAATTAATTACAGCATAACACTTTCAGCGTTACTAGTTTATGTAGTAACGAAATCAAATCAGCAATTCACATCGTTTGCAGCGACCGACGATGCAACTACGAGAGTGTGATCGACTTAGACCACGGAGCAAATGCACTACGTAGCCAGCTGAGCTGTTGGCCATACAAAAAATAAACTATACCTAGCAGTGGCGTGCACTGGCTTTTACGACAAGGTAGGCAGTAATCCCTTGACACCTTTGTATAGGTAACTTGTCTTTACAAAACCTATCTACTCTCTACCACACAACACAAGACTTCGTTAGCCTATGTCGTGAGTAAAGAAAAAAAAAATTAAAATAAACACACGCCTTTAATCCTAAAGAGGGGCAGGCTAAAGCTTGCTAAAGCAAGCACCCACGGTTCACCAAGCGTATTTAACCCAACGTGACAGGGGGTGAGCCCATCGCCGTTATAGGGATCACACACCTTGTGGTGTGCGGGTTTCATCACGATGCACACTGGTAACCTCTCCATACTAGGGTGCGTCATAAATAGTAAAAGTCTGTTTTATCGGTAAAAGTGATTTATATTTATGCAATACGTTAGAATATCGTACAAAGAAGCAAAATAAATACAAAAAACAATATTAATATTAAAATTAAACATTTAAAATTAAATAAAAATTTTAAAAATACAAATAAAATTAAAAAAATATTTACAGCTGTGACCTACCTATCAATCATGCATATAAAATAAAAAAATCCTATTTAGTTTTAATTTACTACCTCTAAAAATTACACAATTATCTTTAATTCAAATATTTTACACATTAATTTCACATTCTAACAAAAATAATTATTGCTACTTATTATTACTTACATTTAATCTATGAGTAAAGCTATCACGGGTTTTGGTAAAGCAGACCTATTTTTGGGGGGTAGCTTCTGCATCTCCGATGTCAATAAAAGTCTGTTTAAAAGATCAGTATTGGTGACACGCCTGCAAAATTTTCTTGCATGACGCAAGCGATATCCTATATTATCTCTGTTTATGCCTTCCGCAGCTTCTTCCGACAACTCTCCAATAGATATCAATGCAAGGTGTTCTATTATGTACCATGTATTAGTACCTTATGAACAGATGCTGGAAGTTTGTACCACGGATATTTGACTACAATGTCTTTGGCTACCTCTACAGAATATTCATGAAATTCCTTCACTTTGTAACCTGAAGCCAAAACCTGCAGAATTATAGCACATCGCTTTATCACATCTTCTGAAACTCCCGTTATTTCCGCAGAAACAGATGGACTGAGAAAAAAAACCCAAATTATTGAGGAAACTGCCCCTTCACTCGATTTAACATAATATTATGACGTAACAAATAAATTACTGTCATCGTCTTTGGTAGGTTCACTAAAAGACTGTTTATATTAACTTTGACCAGAAGTTCCGTCAAACCCCCACTACCTACTAAAACAAGGTTGGTAGATGAATCTTCAGGCAAAGACATCAAAACAGATTGTTGTGACTCTTAACAACCTAGAAGCTGTATGGTCTAATAAGGCTTGGAGTTCCACTTCAGCTTCCGATTCCGTGACAGTTATTTTTGAGGGACAAGGATAACTTTTCTTTTTTTCTGACACGACCCGATTATACGACGGAAACAAGTTATTACGCCATGCGCCATGAATTGTCAGGTCACATTCTTCGGTGTGTTTAAACCAGTCAGCGTGAACTTTCAGTAGGTAGTCTACTAGCCGTTCGGTTTTCCGTCTCCCAAAATTGTTTAAATTTTTTACACACGTATTTCACATGGTTGTCTAGAGATTTAACGTTTATATTTGCTCTTTGATCACCTGGCAATTCATCTACAAGGTCAACAAAACCCTTTGAAACGGTCTCCATATTTGTGGAAGTAGTTCCGTGGTACTTGTGCCAGATGTTGAAAATATGGGTTCGTGGAACTGAACAATGCAAATTTGTGCCTGAAAAGACCAAAACAAAACATTTTAAGAGGAAAAGGATTAAGTGGACCGCTTTTATAGAGTGGAAACAGGAATTTCATAAAACCAGTTTTTGATATACTTTCCTCCTCCGATACTAAAAAAATCATAACTTCAATTGGGGCAAAAAGGGGCAGTTGAAATTTTGACAGCTTTTAGTTAAAGATTAAAATAATGTAAAAACAAAAAAATTACAAAGGGCAGACGAGGGGAAACCATTTAAAACCTTTATGCAATACAAAATATAAGAAGAAAATTGTTGACACAGCTGTACTGTTTCTAATATCTGTAACAAATTCTAAATTATGTTTAACATAAAATAATTTAACATATTATAAAGTACATACCTTCAACTTGAATATCCATGTTTGAACAGGTAGCAACGGATCACTAATTTCCGGGAATTAACAATTGAACAAAGGGTGCGAACGAGCAATTTCCTAATGATGCGGTGAATTTCTCCAATGCACTCACTTCCGTTATCAAAACAGTAATGAAAGAATTGCATTTTGGTTGTCATATTTATACTTTTGAGTAGTCTGGTCATTAAGCTAGTTGATAACGAGCAGAAAGAGTGACAAAGAAGGAATGATTTTTTTCATTTATGTCGTATGGAGCATACCAGTGTGCGATGTTGTCCTTCACCGTACGAGCGTTGCGTTGCGTACATAGGGTCTGAAAAAGAGTCCCATTGGTACACGTCCAGTAGCCGGACTCGAACCCGGGACCTCCCGGTTACAAGTCAAGTATCCGACCAACTGGACCACAGACGCTCTTTTCTTTATGTCGTGAGTGTAACAAAAAGATGTAGCAATAACTCTATTATTAGGTCGAGTAGCCTAAATACTAAGGTAGGCAGTGTATTTTTGCCTATATGGTGTGCACGCCACTGATACCTAGTTACTGTATATTAGAAAAAATACGATTTGCTCTTACCCACCCGTTACGACCATCTTCTCGTGTGGATCAAACCTGAAACAACAAACAATTTACAATTTAATAAACAGCAAATATTAATTCATCATCTTCAGTAGTATACTACTTCAGTAGTAGGGCTGATGATGATGATGTAATTTGTAATCAGATAATAAAATACATATACGCAAACCGGACGCAAATTAGATAGGCCCGTTGGTGTAGTGGTCAGCATGTCTGCCTCTATTCCGTAGGGTCGTGGATTCGATTCCCACTGCCGACATGTATTAAGGTCCTGAGCTTTTAAGTACATGTTAGATATGTCTGGGTGTTTTATTTACATTAGAATATATTTAGAAGAAGAAAGAAGTGTATTTAAGTGAGCTTTAGCTACTAAACAGGGGATGAAAGCAATATGTGTGTTCTTGTAAAATATTTATATCTATTTATTTAAACCGCGAATACAGGGCGTCCCAAAATAGGCACGTCACACAGACACCGTAGGTAGATGGGACTTAGACGAATGGACCAAGCCTAACATGCCCATATAAAAGTATCACTGGTGTTGATATATAGCCAATTTTGCCTATTAATTATTATTTTGGGAGACCCTGTATATACGACCGAATATAAGCAATACAAACTCTTTCTCCAGCACGAAATTATGAACACAATAAATCTACAGATTTATTTCCAACAGGATCAATAGTACATATCAATAAACAATAAAATACTGTTATATTATTCTCGAGCTACGTTCGTAAAGAAAAACACTGTCTTAAATCTGAAACGAAATAAAAAACGCTACCAAAGGAATGTAGCAAATAACGCCCGCCCAGTGACGTGTCGGAATTCGCATATAAGAATTTCAGAAAAGGAAAAGAGTTTAGTTTATTATTCTAAGAAGCTGCATTTTTTTTTTATAAATTTAGTAAACATCCTTTCATGAACTTGGATTCGAAATACGTTGCCCATACAAGAATAAACATAAATTAAAAGGAAACCAATTCAAAAGCCAAACTAAAACGTCCGCTATAATTGGATTTAGAAAGATGTCACTTTATTCTTCGAAATATGCATAGCAAGCCCTTTCATTTGATACCCATATTGCAAGGTTGCATTAAAAATAATTAGTCCGCCATCTTGCAAGTGCCGCCATGTTGGATTTAGACAAAAAAAACAGCACATTATTATGCGAACGTGTACAGAAATGTTCAGTTGATAATATCGGCTTCAAAATTGATTTACTCGATTTGAGACGAACACAGAACCTACATACATAATCCTTACTAATATTATAAATCGTAAAGTGAGTTTTTTTGTTTGTTTGTTCCGCTTCCACGCCGTAACTACTGAACCGATTGCTTTGAAATTTTGCATACGTAAAGTTAGTCTCGGAAAGTTAGAAGTTTTATCCCGGAAAAAATTGATATTCCCGAGGGAAACTTAGATTTTTCCGTAGGAATGATAAGTTTTCTTATAGTTGTCTTATATACCTATATTTATAACCGAAGTCCACGCGGGCGAAGCCGCGGACGCAAAGCTAGTATTAAATAAACGATAAACTTGTAATAAAATAACTGCTGTTGACGGCTACGAGGCATAATATATCATAGAGCCAAGTGTGAAATATACGGGTACTATCGTGCCGTGAACCTCGTTAGGTGGTAAAGTTCCGTTTTTTGTTGAATATTGAACCTTATTACCATGTACTGCGTAACGTAAATGCAGTGGCATTACATACATTACTGGGATTTCGGTAGTATTAGCTGTTGTGAGTATCCACTTAGTGGCATTAGCAAATCTTGGGTTTGTGTGTTGTTCTTCATTCTGCAAACGAATGTTTGTATGCAAAGTTACTTACATTGAGAAAGATAGTTTTTTTTTTGCAGTATGCACTAGTACTTAAATATCAAAGTGGTCCTGAAGAAGAAATGCCATTAATATGGGTCATAGGTAGTATAGGTGGTGTAAAATGAAAGCAAATTCTGAATTCAGTAAAATAGACGCAAAATAATCCCGTATTTGGCACGTTTTACAACACAGCAATTTCCGTTCCGCAATGCAAAACCAAAATTTAAGTAATTGTTTACAAATTTACATTCCTTTTTTTTAATTTTTTTATACAAAAAAAAATACACTTCACGCTTTTTCCCAAAGCGGGGTAGGCACTTGCTAAAGGAAATACCCACGGTTCACCAAGCGTATTTAACCCATCGTGACAGGGGGTGAGCCCATCGCCGTTTTTATACAGTTTATACATACATATAAGTGGAGGTAACTTCGTAAAATTTTATACGAGTTAGGTACACACAATATACTCTTGTCCACCTCTAACACAAAATTTTAAACCTACCAAAAATTATTAACAAAACAGTGTGAGCGTCTGTGGTCCAGTTGAACGGATTCTTGACTTGTAACCGAGAGGTCGCGGGTTTGAGTTGGCTCCTCGACGTGTACCAATGGCACTCTTTTTCAAAGCCACAGAGAATGCAACGCACGAACGGTGAAGGACAACATTGTGATGAAACCCGCACACCACAACGTGTATGAATATTAAAACGGCGCGATGGGCTCACCCCCTGTCACGTTGGGTTAAAATACGCTTGGTGGAACCGTGGGCACTTGCTTAGCAAGTGTCTCTGCCGACCCCGGTTCGGGATTAAAAATCAATTAAAGCACAAAGACACAACAACAGAGCGAAGAAAAAACAAGAAACTTTTAAAAACAATATTTTTGTATACACAGTTTTAATTTCCCGAGATCCAACGATACCGAGACTGTGTAAACACAAAGTCTATTAGAAAAAAAAAGTATAACAAGTAAAATACATCGTGCGGGCAATAACATCCTATTTCCCGTCCAATTATGAGGCGAGACCAACATCCAACCTAGCTATTAACACAAAAGAGGACCGTCTCACTCCATCAAAGGAAATAATTAGCGAAACGTTACGGCGAGTACACAGAGCGACTCATCAGACCCGAGAACTCGGGGAAATTACATTATACCGTGACAAATTACATATTCTTCCACCCAGGAGACGCTGACACCTGGACCTAGGCGGATACATGCCGACTGAAGGTATCGCTTCCTTGCGAAGATCCTAAATCAAAGGCATTTATTGAAAATTTGGTAAATTATTAAGTAAAGTACTTAAATGCAGTCATGTGACCTTGTTATATATATAAAACATATATAAAAAGAAAAGCTGACTGACTGACATATCAACGCACAGCCCAAACGGTTAAACGTAGACACTCGAAATTTGGAACGGGCGTAGCTTGGGTACCGTAGGGGTGCACTAAGGAATTCCCGAATTTCTCACGGGAACGGGAATTAACGGGAACGAATTAACACTTTGTATGAAAAATCTAAACCGCTCAAATTAGACGCTAACGCGCCACGTGGACGAAGTTGCGGGCAAAAGCTAGTCAACCTATAAGGAAAACCTAAGCAGATACTTAGCCTAAAATTAAATTACAAAGATATCGTAAAACAAAAATGTGTGCGTGTACTAGTGAACACACGTAAGAAGTAAAACTTCTTTATGGCCTTATTTTTCGCAAAATGATCTACATGCAACTTTCCAGAAATTGGTTAAATAAAGTTAATTTAGATAAAGTTTAAACAAAAGGATTTTATTATCATAGACATGAATACAAATAATACAATTATTTCAGTTTAACTTTTATATTCATTGACTGATAGTTACAATCAGAAACTGAGGTTAACCTTAAATATCTTAAATTTAAAAAAAGATGGCGCGTAACGGAAAAAATGTGACGCGTAACCGAAAAATGTGATGGTATTTTTTTTTCCAACGCCGATAAAGAAGTATCACTTCAAAAACTTAAGGAATTTTAACTAAACAAATCTTCATCGCATTACTACCGTATCCGGCCCTCGAAAATCTGAATACCCTCCTGGATAAAAACACAAAACCACCACATTTATAAATAATTTATAGATGCAAACGTGAAAATTGCCGCGCTTGTTCAGGAGTGGTCTCCATCATACCAGGTAATGCGCCAGTAATATTTTCGTAAATACTTATGTATGTAATGCGGGGAAAATTAAAAATTATATTTTATCCCATTTCGTTTCTACGAAATGGGATAAAATATAATAAATACGGCATAAAATATAATAAATAATATATATGTGTTATACCGAAGTACTCGTATATTGCAGTATTATTGTAAAGTTTCAGTGAAATCCGCTCATTATTTTTTTTTTCGTGGAAGAGTAATAATGATGCATTCAGTGCATTCAAAAGTTCATGTTTTTAATATTAATAAATATATGACAATAGGGCAGATACCGCTATTCAATAAACAATTTAACAACGTTATTTTTGCATATGGTTTTCACCTACAATTAGTCGTAGATTTTATTATATTTATTAATAAGTATATCTTTATCTATTTAAGCAAGCATACATTTAAACCCTGTTTCCCTGTTTAATGATCAAAATAAATAACCAATCTTGGGCGCGAACACTGCATGCTATGAAACGGTAAGTACGATCGAAGCCAATTGTCTTAATGTAGCTAACTCAAATGCAGTTAAAACAGTTTATGGCTTCAAAGTGACAGCAAGTCTACCCGTACAACATTGAAATCACGTGCAACATTTCTGTGTGTGCATCAACAGATGTACAGACTTGTCACCAGCGCCCTCTCTCTCGGGCAAAGCGCAGTTTTGCAGCGCACAGCAACAAATTGACATGTAAATTCGTTACCGCGAAAGTGTCGCCCAAGTACCTACAGTGACGGGGAAAACTAAAGCAAACTTTGCCATTACAATGTGAGCCGTATTACCAATGTAAGTAGGTACTTACATTACTTTGAGGTACTGAGGGTTAACACTCTAAGCTCGGTTTGTCTAATGCTGTAGATAGGATGCGAAGAGGTGCTCTAAAAAGCTTTCGCTAGAAATACAGAGAGCTGTGCTCAAAGCAGTTTCTGTGTCCACGTGATTCAAGCTTTATAGCACTGCAGTGCAAACTTATTGATTTTGACATCCTAATAATAAATATAAGATTAAAACGGATATTATAGCGCGAAAATTAACCAAAGATAAGCATTCAACTATAAATATACATATAAATAACATCCAGACGCACACAAATTCCTCAGCCTATCACTAATGCATTATGTGAGCGTCGAGAATTCAACCCGCGACCGTCGTCCTAGAGGCAGATGCCCTGATCACTAGTCCATACTGGTCGTCAACTACTATTGAAAAAAAAACGTTAAATATTTAAATAAGTACTATATAATTACAGCCAGGTTAAACCGATATGTTATGAGTAATATCGTACCGGAAGAAGGCTAAGCAAGGGGTTCCACGGATCGATTCAATTAATTACAAGGCACCATGAACGAAACGCACAAAAAGGAGCAGAAATTTTAACAGAGAAGTTTGGAAATTTCATATCTCCGAGTTGTGAGGTATCATAATATTCATGAAATGGAAATGAGAAGAACACGTCGATTACAACCCCATTTTCAGCTTTCTACTTTGTGGAACAGCCGTTATAGTAGCCGCTTCTAACTTAATTAAGTATAATCTCTTCAAGTTAATAGGAGTTCGAGTTTTTTTTTATCACAATGAACAAGCGTTTGACCACCATCCTGCCTGATGTTAAACAGCGATGTTGTCTACGATGGAGCACACTTGTTCATTAGGTACCTGTTCACCCGCGGTATTTATTCCAAAAAAATGTATATTTGGTAAACAATGAAAATCGAGGAAACCTGCTTAAAAAAGGCAACCATTTCTACGTACTTTCTGCAATATTGTACGTAAAAAGACTCCGACCTGAATTTCTATTCTTAAAATGTCTATTCTTACTGTTACTTTTCAATTCCCAGTCATTATGTTCATTTTTACGAAAACTTAACGTTTCTAAGAAAATTGCTCGAGATCGCATTTTAAGTCATAATCATAATAATTTATTGCGTTCATGTGTTACAAATATGGTCTACAA
>SJJU01045380.1:0-10362 GCA_012932125.1 Conopomorpha cramerella | reverse complement strand
CGTAGCGTTTACATTTGCGGAAGCTGTCAAATAATAATAATGTAAAAATTATTAGTTTTCTTTGCAAATATTAATAAAACCAAGTAAAATAGTATTATTGACATTATTTAAGTGCTATTTATTCAATAGTATCAATATAAAATGATTATTATAATAAAACACTTACTTCTTTTTTTTCACAGCAGCAATCCATTTTTTTCGTTGTTCTATTTTGTAGGACGCCCTTGGGAAAATATAAAATGTACATTTGCTAATTGAGGCCGGTATTTTTACAGTTACCAACGCATTTCTTCGCTTTGATTTTGTTCTGCAATCAACGATTTGACAGCTGATCATCCGCATTTGTTTCCAATTTCTGCCGTGTTGTGCGCTGCGGTCGTTATTTGTCTGCCACTACTAGCTTTGCACATAGCCGACTATAGAGGGTGTTATAGTTTGTATGAAATACTGAAACTACGCGAAACGTGTCGTTTATAAAATCGCTTATTTTTATGGTGGTCCCATGATAAGGAAATTAGGGTTCGATGTTGGCAAACCCGATAAAACGAGAATTTCAAAAAATTGTATGGGTGGGCGGGGAGTACCTACTCGTTGAAGTCGGTTGGTTCTTTTTTCATTAAAATTATAATGTAGTGACGCCATTTTGTAAAGTTCCTTTGTATCACTGTAACCGGGACCTAATAATATCAATGATGATGGTAGTTAATGGTGATAATAAATATATTTTTTAGTATCTACCTAACTCTTAGAAAAATATATACAATTTTGTGTAAAAGTTCAATTAATGTGACTTATAATGAAAACAAAAAAATAAAGAAAAGAAACCTTTATTTCATAAATTTGTAATAAGTAATGTGTCAAACAGTAATCGAGGAGTATACAATTCGATTTTACTAATATAAGTAAGTGAAACATAAAAGCAATTACTTTGCTCACATACATATTATGTTATTGAACAAAAACACGGTGGTTATGTGGGTAAAAAAAATAATTAACTGTGCGAGTTTGTTTCAACATTTTTTTGGTTATACTACTCTGTCTATTTTAATTCATATTTTGACAGAAAAATAACAGTTGAATATGCACAGTGATCTGTGATGAAATACTGATCTATTTGATAGCTCTCGGTTTTCGGTATTTATTGTAAAACTTATATCTGTCCGATTTACACAGGGCTTAAATAAATATGTGACAAGTACGAATTTGTACAATTCCTTTGTCCCTTATTGTTCAATTCACCTGCTTAAATTAATATTAACACTCTATCAAAGGTTTTTAGCATGATTGAATATAAAACTTTTGATAATTTTACTAAGAGCAGTAGCGCTTAATTGTGGGTCAAATTCATAAGTTGCAATTAATTTGCATTTCCTTTCGGTAGGAAAGGGCATGTCAAAGATTAAACATAAACTAGATAGGTAAGTCCAAAGTATAGTAATTAATTGTTAATGATACGGTAATAAATTAACTAATGTAAACCAACCGAAGAAATCCGAAATCCAATATATGCAACATTATCTACATAATTGTCTGATTTGGTCGCGTAGTACTGAACTGTGGGAGAAGCCAGAAGTATGATGAACCTAGCCCCGTCGTTTGATAGCCCTCTCCTTGACCTGCTCCTGCCACTTCTTCTCCATCGCAGCCAAGTAGTCGAGGTAAGCGCATTTGATGAGCAGAGGAACTTTCACCACACCTTCAAGAAATTATTCTATAAGTCTTATTCTACCAATACAACTGTGGTGGCCGTGACAACTGACACCTCAGACCAAACAGAATTAAGTGTAATAACTAGGCTTGCAAACTGACGTTTAGAATAAAACGGGACAATAGTATTAAAAAAGCAGATGTGAAGTACGAGTTAATATCAGTTACTGTGCAACGAATCATTTTTGTATGTACCTCTACATGCAGCTCCATAAATGGGGACAAACTGAAGGTGCCATTCCAGTTCCTTTCAAGTACAGCTGTGTGTGTTTTATCTGAGGCTGGCACTGAGACACCGTCTGCCTATAGCATAAAACAGCTTTTGCTCGTAGCTCTCAGCTTAATGACACGTAACAAACATTTTGCTTACCAGAGAAACAAGCCGTAACAATCTCCTTGTACATTTGGTAGATTGGCGCAACCAAGCTGCTGCCCTTTATGGGAGGCTCGCACGGATCCTGCCTCTGTAATTAATTCAAATAATATTTAACATAAATATTACTATGGAGGTCGCCAAGAATCCGATCAAACCACCACCACTACCCTAAGGGTAAAACTCACTTGAATGTCATTTGACATTTAAGATTTTTTACATAATGTCATATTACAACAACTCTCAACTTATTGGTAGGTCAACTCTTTTCGTTCCCACTGACCAAATATGCATAAGAAAACATTTTTGACATGGGTCTAATGACTGGATCTGTCGTTCTTGAAATACAAAAGTCAAGTTGTGTCAAAGATTTTTGTGCATTTTTTGCCTATGGAAAGGTACGGAAAGGCATGACTTTAACCATAGTCGTAAAATCCGATCAGAGTTGGTTCTGTTCTAGTGAAGTCTCAAAGGTTGGCTAAACACGGATAAACCTCTCCGGACGACTTCGACATTTTCTTAATCTTGTCCCTTTCCCAGCTCGTCTCTTTTTTAATTTGCCATTTTCTTACTTGTCCTCTCTCTTAAACTTGTTTCCGTCCTAACCTGACTCCTTCCTAATTCGTTTCAAGTAAAACTTGGTAAAGTTCTTGTTCATGTTTAAGTGAATGTTAGAGAAAAATGCATGATTCAAAGAGACGAGTTCAAAAGATGTCGATATCGCCCAGAGTGGACACGAGTTAGGAATGAGTGAATTTTAATAGAGAGACAAAGTAAAGAAATGGCTAGTTAAAATAGAGACAAGCTGACAAAGTGACAAGATTAAGATAATGACGAAGTCGTCCGGAGGGGGATAAACTGGTCTAAGTTGGTACATACGTCATTTATTGCACTCATGTTGAAAGTTAGATGTTACTTAGTCAAAAGTATCAAACATGAACCCTGTTAGGGCATAGCAAACATTTTTTACTTGCATACTCGGATATATAATTTGAGAACAATATTAACAATAAGTAGTCTACAGCTCATGAATGAATCACACGCATCGAGTCCGGCGGATTCCCCGAAGACGCTTCATTGACGGATTTTTTTGTTGTTCTGAATAGCCTTACAAAAGAATGCGACACGTGTCAGGGAACTTGTTTACATTTTTTTACATATAAATAAAGATAGGTTTTTTTGTGATGATCGCAGGTAGTAATAAAAATATAAACATGTTTGCGGTATGAATAGGGGACATGACATTTTTTAATACTCACTTAAATCGAAATCCATGTTTCTCTAAGCAGAAAACGAAATTCCTGCGTTTGTCTGGGATGTAACAAAATGGGGGTGAGAAAACGCAAAGCTAAATATGTACACCTCTGACCAAACACAACTACAAACACAAACTGTCATTTTGTTAGCTAAATTGACAGTTTGGATTCATACAATACCCTGCGACGTTGTAAGGAACAGAAGATAAATATTTCTTGCTCTTTCACTCCTGCATGTTTATCGTTGTCTCGTTTTATTTTAAAAGTCAGTTTCGGATTGCAAGTCTAGTTGTTTTTCGTCTCAGAGGTAAGGCCGGGTCTCCACCAAAGCGGAGAGGAGATGTGCAAAATTTTCATACAGTTCTAGCCCGCTCAACCCATGAGCATGAGTGTTTATTTGTATGAAATCGCTTCTCTTCTCCGCTTTGGTGGAGCCCCGGCCTAACTATTTAGTTTTGCGTTTTCTCCCCTCATTTTGTTACGTCCTAGACAAACACAGGAACTTTGTTATCGGTCGTACAAATAGTGACAATCAATTAACCAATCGTACCTTTTTTGGGTCAAGCGAAACTAGCGCCATTAGTTCACGAGTTTTCCCCCTGAGGGTTTGAAGGATATTGTGAAAGAAGCGATTGGCGAACGTATTAAAATTAATAGTTTTACAGCAAGCAATATAACGGCAAGTAGACGCGCACGTCTCCAGAGAATGGCCCGTATGCCGAGAGGCAGGTAGGGCTTGGTTGGTGGTTGGCTTGGCCCTGATTATGAGTTTTAGAAACGTTAATTCTGAAATAGCAGATAAATGTGAAACCAGTGGCCGCTAAGAATTGAAATAGCAATTTTACTTACAATCACCTTCCCGCACTGGTCAAAGGCGGGCGGGCGGCGCGTGGACATGGAGCGCACGTACTCCTTCCACCTGAATACGCACTCCGTCACGTCTTGCTGGTCGCCCCACACGCCCTGGTCATACGTGAAGTACAAAGCGCCAGCCAACGTCGCCGCCTACGGGGAAATGTGTGTTATATTTTATTCTTGTTATAAATGATGTTAACTCTTTTTCGTGCATTTCATTAAACCGCTCGCACGCCCGTAACAGGCACATGCGGAAAATACAATGCAAAAACGTACACACTCCAACTAATATTAAAAATCGACGCGCGTTTCGCTTCTACACATACTCAAGTTTGTTGATCATGTGATGGCTGCGTCCCGAATATCATTGCTGTCACAATAATGCTGTTTGCTGAACTTGGCGTATCGAGCAAGACATAAGGAGAGAGAGAGAGCGGGATTAAGTCTGAGAAAAGCAAAAGTGCTTTTAAGTAAACATAGATGAAATTCAGACACATCATCAAGTTCATCACTGAAGCAGAGGTAAGAATCGATCTCCCTAGACCTTACAAGCAGCAGCAATGAGCTCTATGACCAAGTTGATTAGTCCGTTTTAGTTTTTTCTACTTAAAGCTTTCGCTAATTCTAATTAATGAACAGTCGGCCAAGTCGACCTTAACTTTTATGTAACCTTAAGGCTGAAACCCGTATTTAACTTTTCACAATATATATAACGACCTTAGATGCTGTAGTGACATAGCCACTCAGTTTCATCAGAATTAGATTCTTCTAGACCTTGATTCTTGGCCGTGCATACATTTGCCGACGATTATCAACTGACCTTCATAGCCCACATGAGTTTCCCATGGGTATATGGACGGGTTTTCGGAAGACATTCCAGTGGTTTGATGCCTGATTTCCTTCTCATGTACTCCTCCTTCGAGCACACCTTGATGCAGGTGGGGTTTACTGGGAATTCTATTAAATTAAAAGAGAGCTTTAGTTAAATTAAGCCTTTCGAGTTCCGTGATAATGTGGGGGGGAAATGACTCATGGAGAGCGCTCCTGCCTACCTCTATAGAATTCTCTCTTTCGCAAGAGGGGGATCGCTCCCCATGACGGGAAAAGTTGGTTTGGGGTGTATACATGTATTCTATTCGCTGTCACCACCCGGCCTCACGGGGTAGCTAGGTACATAAAGTTATAACAATCATGAATCTACATAATCAAATCAAATGGTGATACCACTGTACTTAGGTGGATGTTACCAGCCAATAGCTTAAAAAACTATCGCCGTAAATCATTTTTCGGTACCCAGGCCCATTTCCGTATCGGAAGGCAAGCAGTACGGTTCCGGACGTCATAACTATGTGAGTACCGTGATACCTCCCCGCCGTTCGTATTCTGTACAAATACAGAACAAACCTGTTACACATTTTTCAGGTGAACAACAGTTAATTTTCTTCGGGTAGCTGCATTTCTCATACATTTCCATGTTAGGTTTGGGCAGGGTTAGCTCTTTCGCCAAATTGATGGTACGACATGCCTCGCATCGGATCCTGTCTGTCTTCAAATTATCACACATTTTTAAAGTTTTAATTTACTCGCTTACTCAAAATTTTGAAACACTAATAAACAAAACAAACAGAAGTGAAATAAGAAATGGACGTCAGAATGAAAATGACATGGTATTTTTTCTTTATTTATAAGAGGGAGCAGTAGATTTACATCACATTTACAGTATTTTCCTGAAGCCACATATTTAATACACATAAATACATATTTCTCCAAAATCTACAACTAAGTATACGATGCTATGTTAGTATTTATCTAGGTTTGAAGAATCTCAAAACAAAAAAATATTCATTTTTCTGCGGAGGCGTTATTGTTCTGCAGACGGTCTGTTTAGATATTTGTATACTGCGTAGGTCTGTTGGTGACGGTCTTGTAATACACGCGCCCCTTACACTCATACAATAAGTATAATAGATTCACTCATTATGTGTGGGTGTAATTCAGAACACAGTTGGGGTAATTTCCATATGTTCTATTAGAACAAGTTTCTCTCTCCCACTTTTCCAAGAGCAGGAAAAGAGCGAACAAACTACTATTGATGAATAACGTCTTAGTCTATAGAAAAATTGGAAATACCCCAGAGTTTGGAGTTGGGACACTTACCTACGAAAGTTTTTTTTGGAGGTGCACCTGTTTTCGACCGTTTGACTGAAAATATTCTGTTTGATTCTGTCTGCGTAAGTGTAACTAACTGTTCTGGTGTTAATTTAGTAGATACTTCAATTTCTTTTCGCTTATTTTAGTAAAGTTTCATTGGTAGTCAGCGACACCGCATAGCGAGACCAACTGGATGTACCTACATACTTAACTGAAATCCTTTAAAAGTATGCTTATCTACCTACTTACAATTGCGCTCTCTATTCCTCACTTCATCATCAGCTACATAAAGTCCACTGCTGAACGAAGGCCTATCCCAGTGATTTCCGTCATTTGGGTGAAATGCCAATAATCGCCACGTTTGGTAGGCGAGTTGTCGATAGCAGTGGTGTTGGGGTATAACGCACAGAGATCTGCACAGAGCTGCTGCCCGTTCTCTGCAGACGGACAGCAGCGATCTCTGAGACGTTCTCTGGACGACCCCCATGACGACCCTGAATATCCCTCAAATCGCCTTTGACAGTGGGATTTGGAAGAAATCCATCTAGCCTATTTAAAAAAAAAACACAATGAACAAGCGTTTGACCACCATCCTGCCCGATGTTAAGTCTCTGCTTAACATCAGGCGTGCTACAGGCTGATCGTAGACCACATCGCTATGTGGTTTACGGTCATTCGTTTTACGTTCCAGACCAGAACGGTAATGAAAATACAGCCTTTAGTAAAGGTAATAATTTATTCAAATTCACATCAATGTTTCAACTTAATGTAATGAATAATAACAAAAACATAACAAAACATATTTATTTATTATTCCTCACTGGTGTTATTCACAGTAATTCGTTTGTCAATGAGAACTTTTGCAAAAAAAAAACAATTTGTCATTACAGGCTTCGGTGAAGTATCCAATGGAATATTGTATGTACTAGTGGCGAAGCTAGGGGGTAAGCCGGTAGTAAAAGACAAGCCTATGCCAGGCACATTAACAAATATTTTCAAGGAAATTAGTAGCGTAGGGACTTATTATAGCTCAAATAAGTAAGACAAATAAAAAATCTAAATAAGCATTGGTTGGTTAAGTGCCTATTTTTCACTACCGGCTTACCTCCTAGCTTCGCCACTAGTATGTACATGGTGGTTATTATGGTATTCATCGGAGAGCAAGGCGTTGATACACCAGTAAAAAGTAAATTTATATGTACGTATTAGAAAAAGTACAAAATATTATGAATATTTTCACATTACCAAGGGCCTAGCAACGATGTATTTTTGTCTGTGTAGGTGATTTAGTGATGTACGTTACATGTGAAAATTAAATACTATGTGTAGGTAATTCCTTCCTTTAAAATACATATTATAAAATTAATTCTAATGCTGAAATACTTATAAACGCACTGGTCGGTAATCCTCTATGTTTTCTGCGTAACCATTAGTAGATCCTGGTTTCCTTATTATGCAATCGCCTTTGGGATAACTGTTATCCAATAAAAAAAGGGTCATCAAAATCGGCTCATAAAAAGAACCCGAGCACATTGATACCTTCTGAGGGATTCTTTCTCAGGTTGTGCACATCACTAAATGACCTAAACTCGAAAGAACGGTCCAAACTTGAAAGGATTATTTATTTATTTATTATTATAACACAATGCCTTTTTTTGGCATATCCTGTTTGCGAGAACTTTTACTAATCTTAACAAAGCTTCTTCGTTCGATGTTTAAAGTCATACTTTTCATGCTTAAGATATTTTCGCGATTTTATTACAAAACACATTAGCACATTTAATAATGGTTAGCAACATTTTTAGGTTTATTATTAAAAATACAAACATTTATTATTAAAGTAATTATATAAAATCTCTTCGAGATTACATCTATGGCAGAGCACATCACATTTTATACTGACATCAAATGCAGACATAAATAACTTAACAGTTAAAATACTTATTATCTGATATTATAGTTTATACAGGGTGTTCTGTCAAAACGAAAATAAAATTCATCTCTTCATACAAACTTACCGATCAGGTGATTTCCACTTTAAAAAAAATAAAATATATACACTTCACGCCTTTTAATCCCAAAGTGGGGTAGGCAGAGGCACTTGCTTAATAAGCAAATGCCCACGGTTCACCAAGCGTATTTAACCCAACGTGACAGGGAGTGTGCCCATCGCCGTTATAGGGTTCACACACCTTGTGGTGTGCGGGTTTCATCACGATGTTGTCTTTCACCGTACGAGCGTTGCGTTGCGTACATAGGCTCTGAAAAAGAGTCCCATTGGTGCACGTCCAGTAGCCGGACTCAAACCCGCGACATCCCGGTTACAAGTCAAGTATCCGACCAACTGGACCACAGACGCTCTTGCCACGAAGAGATATTTTTTTTTTCGTTTTTGACATGGGGTTCCTTGGGGAATGTTGTTTAACTCTTTCCCGGACAGTAAACGCCTATAGGCGTCATAACAATAAAACGATGGTCCCAATTAAAAATGTCGGTAGTGCAATTTTAGCAATATGTACTTTTCTACACCGTTAGATTGCCGATATTAAGATCTATAAACTTATACGTATATTACATCACGTAAACATACCAAAGATTATAAGCTGTTGTAAATTTTAAACAAGTAGTTTAGTTTTAACTAGCTGTACCGCGCAGTGTTACTCGCGCTTTTTTTTTGTTCCCGTAGGGATTTCGCGGTAAAGTATAGCCTATGTTACTTGTGGTTAATGTAGTTTCGAATGGTGAAAGATTTTTTAAAAACGGTCCAGTAGTTTTTGAGCCTATTCATTACAAACAAACAAACAAAAGTTTCCTCTTTATAATATTAGTGTAGATATCTAAAACTAACTTCTATCTTCTCTGCTGAACATGTTCCGTTTTGTAGATCCGACTTTCATAATAGGGACCATCGAAAACATCTATTGTGTCTATTCTATCATAGTCTCAGTGACTTTGTCAAGTTACACCAACGTTTTTGAATTAACGTTGTATATCATAATGGGGAATTTTCAAACTCCAAAAGTTTCTTATCTAGATGTCGCTAGAAGATATCCAGGGGGACCTCTGTCAGTTATATTTTAGTGCGTTTTTTATTATTTGGGTGAGTTATTTAGACTTCAGACACTTTTGTAACATGTGCTGCCGCCTTCAATACGGACTGCTTGAAGTTCGTAATTTCGTTGACATTTGTCCCCTTAATACAACTTGCGCCATCTGTCATAACTAAGAGAAACAGGGGCCCTGAAAATTCCCCATAGAGTGTAACATAAATTATGTTTATAGATTTATGAAATCCTCAGGAAGGAGACTTTACGGAATAAAACTAATTCCAAAACTTTCAAAGAACACTTTAACATAGATTATGCGTCATGAACAATGTAAATGCATTAGTAAAATAGTTGACTGTATATTTATAGTTAAATATTAAAAAATGGTAGTACTTAATTATTCCTAAAAGTTAACGGCTAGATCATCGATTGCTCTTGAAGTATGTCCCTCAGGGGTAATACTGCATTAAGCTGGAGGTAAGTGGATCCCACAGTGCCTGAAGACAAAGGTCTTCAATCAGTGTGTCCTACCTGTAATGACATACGGAGCTGAGACGTGGACACTGACGGCACGGCTGGCCAACAAGCTCAAAGTCGCACAGCGTGCTATGGAAAGGGCTATGCTCGGCGTTTCTCTGAAGGATCGAATCAGAAATGAAGTGATCCGACAGAGCACCAAAGTCATCGACATAGCTCATCGTTTTAGCAAGCTGAAGTGGCAGGGGGCCGGCCATATTAGCCGTAGAACCGATGACCGTTGGGGAAAACGAGTTCTCGTGTGGAGACCGCGTCTCGGCAAACGGAGTGTAGGACGCCCTCAGGCAAGGTGGACTGATGATATACGCAGATGGCTGGCAGAAGCTGGATGCGAGAAGCCGAAAACAGATCACAGTGGCGTGCAATTGGAGAGGCCTATGTCCAGCAGTGAACAAGTATGGGCTGATGATGATGATGATGATGAATGAGTGGATCG
>SJJU01045339.1:0-11017 GCA_012932125.1 Conopomorpha cramerella | reverse complement strand
GGGATCAAGTACATATTAGAAGATTGCAATCTAGAATATATTTTACAAAAACTGAATTCATTCATAATTTATTCAAAATGTGGTGATAAGTCATTGATACAGGCATGGGGAATTAGGTGGGAGACCAATCCAGAAGATTAGATTTGATTTAAATAAATTAATATTTTTTTAGAGCTAAAAATGTTCTTGATTCCTAGACACTTTAGATGTGTGTATTTTAAAGGCATGTTTTCAAAAGTATATTTTTGTAACTTGTTCCCCTAAACACTTTTGATGTGTGTATTAGTGTGATAGGTACTGAGTTCGGACCTTAAAATGTGATTTTTTATTTTACTTATTTATTAACGTTTAATAAAATACCCTTACAGGTTGCCTGTTTCTTAAAATTTATTAATTAAACTAGTAGGAACTTAAATATTTACATAAGCTTAAAAATAAACAGAAAATGTTTTTACATTATTGTCTTTCAGACTTCGGTTTCATGTTCGAGTCGTCGCCGGGCGGCAACCTGGGCTTCGAGCCGGACATCAAGTTGACTGACGAGATGGTGATGATCATGGGCGGCAAGATGGAGGCGCCGCCTTTCCGCTGGTTCTGCGAGCTCTGCGTGCAGGCCTTCCTCGCTGTCAGGTAGGTCCACTAACTCCCTATTAGGCATTAGGCACACAACCTATCTTCGATATATCCTCTATCGAGTCGTAACATCAGCGATCCCACAGTGCCTGAAGACAAAAGTCTTCAATCAGTGTGTCCTACCTGTAATGACATGCGGAGCTGAGACGTGGACACTGACGGCACGGCTGGCCCACAAGCTCAAAGTCGCACAGCGTGCTATGGAAAGGGCTATGCTCTGCGTTTCTCTGAAGGATCGAATCAGAAATGAAGTGATCCGACAGAGAACCAAAGTCATCGACATAGCTCATCGTTTTAGCAAGCTGAAGTGGCAATTGGAGAGGCCTATGTCCAGCAGTGGACAAATATGGGCTGATGATGATGATGATGAGGACACAACCTATCATTTGACGTATATGTTGTTCGGGAATCGACCCCGTGACCGCCTAGAGGCAGGTGTCCTGACAACTATCCGGTTGTCAATAATTATTTATTTGTCAACCAACATTACATATTTGTATACCAATCAATAACTAACAATAGTGCCCCCGAATCCAACGATTATTACTAAAACAAAATAAATAGATTAAAATTTATCCTGTCTCATTTTTTTTTATTTCACATTTCAGACCATATCAAGAAGCAATAATATCGATGGTGTCGCTAATGCTGGACACGGGCCTGCCTTGTTTCCGCGGCCAGACGATCCGGCAGCTGCGGTCGCGTTTCGCCCCAAACTCAACGGAAAAGGAAGCTGCCGCCTACATGCTCTCCATCATCAGAAGTTCCTTCTTGAACTTCCGAACTAGGACCTATGACATGATCCAATACTATCAGAACCAAATACCGTACTAGATTTTAAATACTTTTTTTTTGTTGTTATAGTCGGCGTCAGCTAAGAACCAAATTCTGACACATTGATAAATCCATGAACAATTTTTAGAATGGATATGACTGACTAACCAAATGTATGGCGTTGACATTTGTATCTCAGCGTTGCACATCCTATTGCTTCTTAGCTCGTTGTCGTCAATTTATAGAGATGTGATTTTTTTGTTGATGAATCGAAGTGACAACGTTTCGATTATACAGTTATAATATGTAAAATAAATATAACAAGCTCTACAGCACGTATTATGAACGGCTAATAAATAGGTTTCATCTTGTCGTAACCTTAAATGCATTGTCTGTTGCTCATAAAATATTTATGACGACTATAATTGATGGTACCAAAACATTTCCCATAAATCGATTCTAAAATAAATCGAATCCTTCCAATATTGTACAACACATCAGTCCAGGTCACGCATGTCAATCGACCTGTCAAAATTTGCTTCTTAAGTGACGCCGACTATAGGTGTTGCTGTGTAGGCTGCCAGCAGTGGCTACTATATTTCGTAAAGACAAGTTACCTATACATAGTTGTCAATCCTTGGGGATTACTGCCTACCTTGTCGTAAAAGCCAGTGCCACGCCACTGCTGCGTTCCCATGTTTTCTTTAGAAATTAGTTCTTGGTCGCAACTAATTTCGACAGATGCACGTAATGTCGGCAGCTCGCCAAGAGAACAGAATCTTAAAATAACCTATTGTAGTTTTTAACTAACCTGGGCGGAGATTTTGAGCTTTTTTTTCCTATATAATAGAGGACTTTAAAAAAAATCAGCATCATGACAGCCGAATAGTGAAATTACAATAAAAACTGTTGAGCAAAAATGCACCTTATGTTGTAGAGACATAGCTGCATGCATGCATTGCAATAGATTTATACTATAGCCAACTATATACTATACCAAGTTGGGTAGATGAAATAGCTCTATATTTTTGTAAAAACCAATCAAGACTATCAATAGAGAATTTAAAAAGATAACAAAATAAAAAAATACGCACGTAGGTATTAAATGTTTAAATAACAATTATATTTATCCTTCGTAGAGGTTTGTAAAAGACAACATTTCAATTAGTTTTTTCTCACAAATCATCTGTTACAACTGTCCTTTTATGTCTTTTTTATTATGTACCTACCTTATTTCACATTTATATTTAAAGATTCCAAAATGTCACTATTCGATTTTTAATCTTGGTTCATTGACGTAAGTCTAAAAGTGTTTTTTTTTTATTGGTAATTTTATTTTTATGACGTCAGTTCATAGGTTGATTTTGATTTGAGTCTGTCTGTATGTACAGCTTGGCAAAAAAGTGTAGAAATGAAATAGTAACAACACTCTATGGAGAAACGTCCGACTTAGAGAGCTTTTTATAGAAATTGGCAAGAATTTCTTTCTTCTTATTTAATTTTTACTCCCTTTTGCCAACCTATAGTACATTGGCTCAAACATTGGCTAGCCTATCATCCAATAATCCCTTCCACACCCGAACAACCCTTTAGGGCACATATCAAGCCGTCACAGGAAGAAATACCTAGGGCTGATATGATTATTTTAAAATCTGTCAATCAATCAATCAATAACTAAAATTGAAGACGTCAATCAATTTCACACAGAAGTAAGCCAATCATTGAACATTTTTGCGGGTTGTTTTTTTGTTTTGCTTCATATTTTATGAAATGTTGTCAAATAATTAAATTAGTACTGACGAAAATTGTGTACCTGCAAACAATTTCATTATAATAATAAAATTTCGAAGTGTTTACGTACTTATAACTTGATATATGAATATTTGCTACTTTGACTCGTTATTATTCGAAAAGTAATAATTACTAATGTTTAACAGTTACGATAGTTATATAAATAACCAACTGTATTTAAAAGTATTTGATAATTGTATGGTCTATTTATTCTATATTTCAACGTGTCAATGAGATACCATAGAATAGTTCATTAAAACGATTTCTGTGTATGATGGAGATCGACAAAATTACACATAATATTTAATATTCAAAAACAAAATTACCTTTACCAGTGTAATAAAGATTTTTTTTCTTAACACTGGGAATAAGCAAAAAAGATATGTTGTATTTTTTTTTGTCGATCGTCTTACGTATACATAATGAATAATGCCCACTATTCTGTATTCGGTGTGAGCACGGGTTTATTGGGATATTTTGTCCAAACAGATGGGATTTTGTTGTCTCGGACAAAAAAAAAATCCCACCTGACCCGTCACGGGTCTGTTGGGACTAAGTAAACCCTTTTTGGGCAATACCAGCAGTTTCAAATTATGATTAGCTATATGTACAGAATGAGGCATATACATAGATACGGCGGAATTTTCAGAAACCATTGTCATCCAAGTGGTGAATTCATAGTAATGAAACGCGTTGATTTCTTTTTTATTCTTCTCCTTGTATCGTTGTTACTTAGATTAGTACATAAATTATTATTATGATATTAGGTTGTAGGCTGTGTTATTTAGTCTAATATTTTTATGAGGTTAAAGGTGCAACGGATTTTTGTAGGTACCAACTAACACGCAGTGAGTTGGCACTTAGACATTTATCTCCAGGTATTTATTAGGCGAGTGTTTTTTTTACTTACATGTTCAAGACCTGTGGTACCTAAGCTATGTCCTTTCGAAATGTCAAGTGCCTACGTTTAGCCGTTTGGGCTGTGCGTTGATATGTCAGTCAGTCAGTCAATCGGTCAGCATTTCCTTTTATAGATTTAGATAGCTGAACAATTTATCATCGGAGTAAAAGTGTTTGGGCGAAAATATAGTAGCTTGAACTGAGTGGAATCAAAGGGAAAGAACGGAATCCATTTTGAACTTGAATGGTTTATATTTATCTCCAGGTATTTATTAGGTGTTTTATTTACTTACATGTTCAAGACCATATGAAAGCAGTTAATTTGTGGCTATTAACCGATTAGAACTTGCACGTTATTAGGCGAGCTACCTAAAATATTTCCTCTACTCTCAATGGAACTGTTAATTGATCTAGTAAGAATTTTCAGTGTAAATACTGTTCAATTATTTTCTTTGATTGTACTGCTAATACTGAACAGTTTCACTAGTTCAACTCATTTTTGTGAATCTATACGTCAATGTGCTAAGTGCTAACGAACTGTTGGAACATTATAGAACAATATTTATAATATAATTTGTACCGAATATAATTTTTAAATGTTTCCTTGGTGACATTCCTGTGATTTTCTTATTGTTGTTGGACTGCGAATAAAATTCAGTAAAATTATAAAAATGCATTTGTTTTATATTTTTCTTCATTTTTTGATGGAGTGGCGGGCTTATTCCGAATATCCCCTAGAAAATCCACCCCAGGGTGGATAGTGGGAAAACACGCGTCCAAGAATCCACCTCGACGTTTGTAGGTGGATTTTTGGGTGATTTTTATATGACAGGGTGGTGAAACGAGCGCGCATTTTCCGAATATCTACCCTGGGGTAGATTTTCCAGGTTGGATAACCTGAATAAGTCGAGTGGCGCGACTGAGGGAAACACTTGATCATTGTGTTTTGAACACGTAATAGAAATTGATTATGTATAACAAATAGTAAGGTGATTGAAAAAATATGGAAAGAAAGGGCACAATAACACCATATCCTTTAGAACAAATGGGAGATCCCCAATGCAAGACCATCAAGAAGCATCATACAGAATATTGGAATCTATTGTTTGAAATTGACCAGTATGCTGAACCCGATGATGGCTATTGTGAGGTAGAGACTTTGGACGATCCAAATTCATATTAAAATGTCTCCATCCAATTATCATCCAATTAAAATGAATCCATCGCTCTTTCCCTTCGACACCAAGTATCTTTATTGATTTCCAAGTGTACAGAGGATCTTAGGCAATAAGTCTCAACAAGGAAGTATTTTACAGACATTGCAATAGTAGTGAAATCAACTTATGAACTAATATTTCTAAATATATTTATTCGGTGAATGACACCACGCAGATCAAGTTCCACTGGCCAAGTCGTATTTGGCAAATACTTAACAAAAATACTTCCCGAGTCTTTTACTGTATACTTACTTAAGTCCTATGGTACAAAGGGACTTTACAAGATGGCGCCACGCCTGTCCTCTACGACTGCTCTGGCATTGGACCAGCTTATACTGTACTAGCAGTGCCCGCAACCATCCATTTTTTTCCCGCTAACTCCCGTTTCCATGGGAATTTTCCTATATCCTATCCTATATTGTAACTAAGCTTTAAATGTACTAAGGTACCTGCATCCCAAATTTCAAGCGTCTAACTGGAGACCTTTAGATTTTTCATACAAAAGAATTTTCCCGTTTATTCCCGTTCCCGTGGGAATTTCAGGAATTCCATTCTTAGTGCACCCCTATGGTACTAAGCGATGTCCTTTCCAAATTTGCCCACTTTTAGCCGTTTGGGTTGTGCGTTGATATGTCAGTCAGCTTTTCCTTTTATATATTTAGATAGCTCAGCAATTTATCATCGGAATAAAAGTGTTTGGGCGAAAATATAGTAGCTTGAACTGAGTGGTGTCAATGTGGTTGTGAGAAAGGGAAAGAACGGAATCCATTTTGAACTTGAATGGTTTAATGGGCTATGGTGGAAGAAGTGTAGGTACTAGGTTGGAGGACTCAATGGGGAATTTTCAAACTCCAAAAATGTATTATCCAGATCATGTCGCTGGTAGATGTCCAGGGGGACTTCTGTCAGTTGTATTTTAGTACGTTTTTCATTATTTGGATAAGTAATTCATTTTTAAGACACTTTTGTAACTTGTTAACAAACAATTAAAAAATTGGCTGTCACCTTCAATACTGACTGCTTGAAATTAGTAATTTCGATGACATTTATCCACCTAGGACAGCTAGCGCCATCTGTCATAACTAAGAGAAACAAGGGCCCTGAAAATTCCCCATTAATTTGAGTTGGTGTCAAACAAAATTTAGTCAACATATTAAAAATGCAAGTATTTCAAGTAAAATATTGTGTTATATTTTACGAATTACACGATTCGAGAAATGATAAATAGTACTCGATTTTCTTCATATACATCTTAATCATCGATGATTCTAATTTCGGTAGATGTTCATTGCCATGTTCCGGATACTTTTTAGAGAATCCTTCGGTAACTTTTCTACTTTCCACTGGACCTGATCTTAATTTCTTCTTTGCATCTCTGAATATTCTATGCAAGTCTGATAATGTTGACTTGTAATAATGAGACGAGTGGTCTTCACTCGGGCCGTTGAATATGAGGTAGACGTCATGTTTCATCACTTCTAAACTCTCCTTGTCTGTTTCTATTATGTTGCTCTGGAAAAATAACAATAGTTTCATGTCAAGAGAGTCAAGTTTTCAGAGCGTCTGTGGTCTAGTTGGTCGGATACTTGACTTGTAACCGAGAGGTCGCGCGTTCGATTCCGGCTAATGGACCACCAATGGGGCTCCTTTTCAGAGCCTATGTACCTACGCAACGCTCATACGGTGAAAGACAACATCGTGATGAAACCCACACACCATAAGGAGTGTGAACCCTATAACGGCGATGGGCTCACCCCCTGTCACGTTGAGCTAAATGCGCTTGGTGAACTGTGGGTTCTGCCTGCCTACCCCGCTTTGGGATTAAAAGGCGTGAAGTGAAGAAGTTTTTTATGTATGTCAAGTATGATGCATGTGTCTCTACCTCAGACCAAACAGAACTAGACTTTTAAGCCGCATAACAGCACACCCACCAAAATGTATGGAAATCGTATTTTTTTTGTATCACTATGAACAAGCGTTTGACCACCACACACAGACTCCGGCAAGTCATTCCACAACCTGACAAGTCAAGTATCCGATCAACTGGACCACAGATGCTCTTTTTTATACAATGTATTGACATGAGCTCTGCGCAAATGGAGATGGATTGGCCACGCGCTCCGAAGAGGCGAGAACGATCCGGCGGTTGTGGCTTTCGACTGGCGCCCTAGCGGGAAGCGGAGACGAGGAAGACCAGCGCACACGTGGCGGCGCTCCGTGGACTGCGAGCTCAGGGCGGCGGGCATTGACTGGAGTGCCGCAAAGACGGCAGCGCTGGATATAGGGACATGGAGAGATATCTGCAAGGCCCTATGTACCCCCCGGGTATGCTAGGACCTAAGTATTGATATTGAGTGATAAGTACCTGTAAGCATTTCTGCGCCACCGACTCCACAGCCATTTCGGGATCGCTGTAATTTGCATTTGAACTGAGATTGTCGCATATGTTCACAATATAGATGGCAGCTTCGATTGGCTCCACTTCTCCATTGAAATATCTCATGACGAAGGCATAGGATGCAATGCAATTTGCTATGTTGAACCGAATAGTTGGTGAGGGTGTTGTGTTCTGAAAATTTCATAAAATAATTTTGTATGTACACACATCAGAGAACTGGGCTGTACTAAGAGTGTTCCACTGGGACTCTTTCAGACCCAATGTAAGCTATGCAATGCTCATACCAGTGGCGTGCACTGGCTTTTACGGCTAGGTAGGCAGTAATCCCCAAGGATTGACACCTATGTATAGGTAACTTGTCTTTACAAATTATCCTATCTAGTCACCCACAAAACACAGGACTTCGTTAGTATGTCGTGATTATAACAAAAAAAGATCTAGCAATAACTCTGTTATTAGGTCGGGCAGCCGAAATACTAAGGTAGGCAGGGTCTTTTTGTCTAAATGGTGTGCACGCCACTGGCTCATACAGTGAAGGAAAAATTGTAATGAAACAAGAATAGTAGGTGTGTGAACGCACTTAAGGCGAAAGGCCCACCCCCTAAGGCATTGCGTTACATATGCTTGGTCAACCAAGGGCATTTGTTTGCCAGTTACCTCTGCCAACCTCGCTTTGCGAGTAAAAGGCTTAAAGTGTATTAGTTTTTACCAGACAAAATAACCATACCAATGGAAATAGACTAGAGATTATGAATATGGTATAGTTTATGTAAGAATGAAGAAATCATCAGCTGATGTCCACTGCTGGATGAGGGCCTCCCCCAATGATTTCTGTGATCATTGCGGAAGAAATGGCCATAATCGCCACACTTGGCAGACAGGTTGGAGATTGCAGTAGTGCTGTGGTTTAAGTCACAGAGAGTGCTACAGCCCATCCTTTAGAGAGTACCCTTGGTTGCCTCTTACAACGAGAAAAGTTAGGCTGGGGTGCTATCACATGTATTCTATCTGCCGTTACCAGAGGCTATTTAAGTGTGTAAATAATAAAAAAAAAAAAATATTCTTACAGTTAGCTCAGAAAATTTCATCACTTGTAAATGTTGAGGACAACTTTTTAAATGAGCCAACTCGTTGTCATCTGTATTGCTCATGTCCTGAACTTTTTTCTTTTCCTTTCTAAACTCCCACCATGGAGTCCATTGGGGTATTATTGACTCCATGTTCCCGTGATTTAGCATCGCCTCAAATTCGTTTCTCTCGTCTACTGTTAATGCATTCCAGAGAGCGTCTGCATCGTCAAGATTTATGTCCTTTACTCTAGATTCCAAATCTACAAAATCTTCATCGTCCGAATCAACATTTTCAATTTCTTCAATGTTGTCCGTATCTTCACCGATATTGTCTTCATTTGCTAATCTCTTGAGGATATCTATCATCTTCTGACGGGAGTTGTCATCAGTATGCTGGCCAGCTAGTTCCTCGTTCACACAATCCCGGTAGAAATCTTCGGAGCATTGTGCATGCTTTTCTGACTTGTAGCAATCTAGCGAGCAGTAATATATTTCACATCTAGGACAACAATACTTGCTTATGTTTACTTCACATCTGGAAGAAGTAAATAAATACTTATGACACTAAATACCTAGCCTGTAAAAGCCTCAGACTAGCTAAGTATTAGTGTAGAAGTCCGTTTGTTTTTTTAAACACTATTAATAAGTTGATGGTCCCAATTAAAAATGTTGGTAGTGCAATTTTAGGAATATGGAATAGTGTACTTTTTTACACTGTTAGATTGGCGACATTAAGATCTATAAACTTATAGGTATATTACAACAAGTAAAGTTACTAAAGATTATAAGCTGTTGTAAATTTGAAGTATGTACCTACCACAAGTACTTTAGTTTTAATATCCAAAACTATCTTCTCTCCTGAACATTATCTGTTTTGTAGATCCGACTTTCTTAATTGGGACCATCGACGTATTCAACCACCAAAGAAATGTGGTCTATGGTGATCATAGTTAACATAAATAAATACACTTTGCACCTTTTAATCTCAAAGGGGGTTTGTTAAACAAATGCTCAGTTAATATACATGTGTGCATATACTTCATACCTCTTAAAACATTTAAATAGGTAGGTACATTATAAAATCTATGTTACGATTTATTTCAATTCTATTATTGTTATTTTTGCAATGCCCTAACAGGGTCATGTCTTAGACTTGAGATATATGGCAATAAACATAAATAAATAAATAACACAATCATATGATATAGTACCTACTGTACTGGTGGTAGGAACCTGTTCCAGCAACGTAATAATACTTGTCTGACAAATACGTAACCTGACAAATTTATATATTATAAAGGCCCTTCGGGGTCAAAGGGTTTAGCTGTCAAAGTTTACTTAATACTCAAATCTTCAGGTACAATTAACAAAACATCTATTCTGTTTCAATAGTTATTGTTAAAATGAACTGAGTTCTAGCAACTAAGATTGTAGGAACTGTTTACTTACAAGCCACATTTCTTTGTAGATTTCAAAACTGTCGCACTATCCGACATTTCCACTTTGGAGCTTGCCATTGCTATTTACAGTATTTCAGCTTAAAATATTATTTTATTACGCAAAAATATACTACGTGAACAAAAGCCCAAAATAAACAACATAACCTTAAAAATGCCGTCTTAAAACCATTGATTGACGTCAGTGAGTGATCAGTATTTTATTTCGGATGTGTCATTAAATTTTGAAACGTCAGAAACAGCTGATTGCTTGAGTTTTGTTTTGACGTTGTCTGTCTAGTGTCTGTTACTCTGTTTGAAATGTAAGAGAGAATACCGCGTAAGTTTCTATAAACTCGTCCATAATTTCCCCATTTCCAACTTAGAGGTTTCCTGCATAAGACATGGAAGAACCAGCCAAACCTGAAGTGATAGAGGACTTCTTCGGTGTTTACCTACTGTACTGCATTAACCCTAAATACAAAGGCAGAACCTATATCGGATACACAAGGGACCCCAACAGGAGAATCAAACAACACAACAGGGGCACGTGGGCTGGAGGAGCTTGGAGGACAAGTAATAGGGGACCTTGGTAAGCAACATACTTATGTACCTACCTACCTATCTAATTTATATTCTAATGTTCTAATTATATTATTATTATAGTTTCAAAGCAAACAGTCTGTGTGGACCCTACTTTTTGAATGGTAAGTCTTTCAAGTATAACTCAGGGCCAATTTCACAAAAAAATCTAACTGGAGATCAAGGCGACTAACGCCAGTTTAAGCCTCTAATCTT
>SJJU01045310.1:0-12145 GCA_012932125.1 Conopomorpha cramerella | reverse complement strand
AATCTTACAGTATCCTACTGCCTACTGTAAAATAATCCAGTATAATTGGACAGTATCCTACTATACAATCCAATTATACTTTTATTAACACTTGACAGTGAAAAAAAATATTCACTGTGTTTAAAAATCCCGTTTGGATGATAAGAATACAATAGTTTTTAACCAAAATACCACGATGAGCTTTAGAATTGTTACACAAGATGTCTTACATAACTCCCTACTGCACTATAGAAAGGTTACTTGGAGCTTTTTCGAACTCCCAAATAAAATTGATTAAAACCAGGGTCTCTTTTTACACCCACACAACAAATGTCTCATGTTCATTACTAAGCCGCATGTCGGAGGCGGGAATCGAATCCACGAGCGTCAGTCCTAGAGTCATCTCGTCCCCACGAGTTCATTTCAGTCGTCAAGAGTAAGAGCTAAGTATCCCACCTCTTCCAGATATCGTTCCTAATGTGCTGCAGCTCCCTGATCTGCTTCTCAGCCTCCTTCTTGGTGAAGGCGGCGGCGGGCAGCTTGGCGAGGCGAGCCTCCGCGTCGCTCAGCCACGGCAGGAACGACTCCTGCGCGTTCGTGTATTTGCGGCAATGTTCCTGTTTGACAAATAATACGATTAGTATTTTTACAAAATTAATAGTTGTTTTTTGTATGTACATCTTCTGAAACATAGCATACTAGTGAACGCCCCGCGATTTCATTCACGTAGTTTAGTAGTACCTGCATCCCAAATTTCAAGCGCCTAACTTGAGCGGTTTAGATATTTCATACAAAAGTATTTTCCTTAATTCCCGTTCCCATGGGAATTTCTGGAATTCCTTTCTTAGTGCACCCCTACGGTACCTAAGCTACGTCCGTACCAAATTTCAAGCGCCTACATTTCGCCATTTGGGCTGTGCGTTCATATGTCAGTCAGTCATTCAGTCTGCTTTTCCTTTTATACATATATTTAGGTAAGACGAAAAAGGAATATTCGGATTCCAGTCATCACTAATATTATTAGGATACCTAGGAGTCATGTCTATAATTTGAATATATGTGTGTATGTAAAATCGTTGACTTGAAAGTACAATATAATTAACTATGATAACATCAAAAAATTACCGGACCGGTTAATTAGAACCGGGGACGTTTACTTTTGTTCTTAAAATCATACATGACTTTCATCCAGCTTTGTTTTATTCTACTGTATATCTGTATGTAATAGCACTTATAATGAAGACATAAATAATTTCATTTCATTTCACCTTTGAAAAAGAGTAGATTTTAATCATTTCAATAGGTTTTTTTTTTATAAATATGACGATATCCAATGTGGCTACTAGAGAAATTTCCAAAGTATATTTGAGGCGGTCAGCGCAAAAGTGGCCTAAGCTACAATTTTTCTTATTCCGACTTAAGCACAGCAATTTACTAATAATATGTTAAAATAAACTCATTCATGTAAAAGAATCCATAATTTTAATTACAAAAAACTAAATTTGGACAAAAATAACCGCCCATAAAATATCTTATACACACATAATTCAAACTCATTACTCTAAAAACCTTTATATCTGCATACTGATTGGTTTTGGGTTAGGCCATTTTAGCCCTGACTGCCTCATTTAAGTATACCCAAGAAATAAAAGTATCTCACCATGGCCGTGTTGAGCCGTGTATGACGGTCGGTGATCTCCCGCTTGAGCTTGTCCCACAGGGTCTGGATGCGATCCAGCTCCTTGCGGATGTTCTGGTGCGCCGGCTTCTTCTGGATCTCGCGACCTGGTGGAACAAGTGGGTTTTACATTTTGCTGCGTTGTGTCTATGATTGGAGACCAATTTCTTATGTCATTGTTCATGTGGTTGAAATTACAATGCTAGTATATATTTTCATTGGAATTACATTTTTAATCCAAACTGCTTAAAAAAATTAATTGATGTGTTAGTCTCGCTGAAACTCGAGAATGGCTGGACCGATTTGGCAAATTTCGGCCTTGAATTACACGTGGAAGTCCGGGGAAAGTCAAAAGGTGTGTCATCCAATACACGGAGTACAAAGGCAACTTCCTATGTAAAACACGTTTGAATGAAAAAAAAAATGATGAATGTAAAAAATTACAATGGAAAAATTGCAAAAGGCGACCTTATCGCTCATAACGATTTCTTCCAGGTAACCTAATTTAAAGATTACAGGAGCTTCAAAGATAACGTCAATAATATTCTAAAATAATAAAAATACATAGTATATATAGTTATACATATACACACATATATTATTATATACATATATACACATACATACACATATATACACCTAATCATGCCGAGACACCTAGTGGTGGATACAATAAGCTTACCCTTATCAAGCAGCATGATAAGCTCGTGCTCTCTCGCCACCATGTCCCGGTAGAGAGGCTCGTGACGCGCCACTTGTTGGTGCAGCTTGTTCCTGTCCGCAGACACCAGCAGCTTGTCTCCCAGAGGACTGAACGACGTCTGCAGCCAGCCCAACGTGCGAGCCACGGCTTCTTCCAAGTTGCGGCCGTCCCTGATGAGTTGGGGTTGGTTAAATAATGTTATGTATACCAACGGTCCAGATATAGTTTTATTTATTTGATAATTTTAGTACATGCAGTGAGTATTTAATCCCATCATACTTATTACATGAAATAGGAACCGTGCTAAACATTTTACCGTTACTAATGATCATAGAAGACAACTTAAAGAGAAAAGGTATTTTAGAGGCTTCTCAGCAGCCGAAATAGACTGAAAAATACCTTCTTTCTATTTATTTAAATAAAAACGGGATATTACAACAGTTTACTTTAGAAAAAATCCTATGGGTTAGAATTTGCAATAACACGAATAGTAAATTATATTTCATAATGTTTCATTCTCTTATGGTAATAAGTACGGAGAAATGGTATTGTTGAATAGTTTGAAAAGTTGCGAAATTCCGAGTGGTTCTGACAGTAAGTGTGAACAGTGCGTTGGAATAACCGGCGTGGTCGGCCCCAAATTTCTTTGATCACACCTGATTTAACATTTGTATTCATATTTCGTTTATTGTTTTTCTTCCACCTTTGTTTGTTAAAATATTATTACGTAGTAATTTTTACATTCCAATTACATGAATTTATATAACCTACAGTTAAACTATTGGCACTGTTAACCAATTATATTTATATGTGAAAACTGATTGAGATTTTCCTAAGACAAATAAATAAATAAATACTAACTTGAGCGCGGCCTCGATCTCGGCCTTCCTGTGGTCGAGCTTCCTCTGCACGGCGTCGTACTGTCGCGCGGCGGCGGCGAGCTTGGCCGCGATGTCTTGCCGCGAGCCCGCGTCCGCCAGCACCGCCGCCAGCGCCGCGCCCGCCGCCTCCAGGTCCGCCAGGAACGGCCGCTGACCCTCCAGCTGACGCTCCAGGTGCTGCCATACACATTCAGCGGTTGTTGTGTAATGACAGTCAACAGTAGTTCCAAAACATCTCACAGATGGCGCTAATCAGACATGATCTCAAGGAGAAACTCATTGTAGAATTGTCAACAAAAAATGAAAATATGAAATGACAACCCTGACTAGGTAGTGTCATCTATTGACATTTCTTGTAACTGTAATAAGCCACCTGTCTGATAACCTCCCATTCATCATCACGATGAACGAGGGCCTCGCCCAATGATTTCCGTCATTTGGGGAGAAACGCCATTAATCGGCACGCTGGACAGGCGTCCTGTGATCGCAGTGGTTGAGTGGTTAAACTCACAGAGAGCGCTGCTGCCCGTTCTCTGGAGAGCTCCCTCAGTCGGTATAATTAAACGAAATAGTAACATAAATTCTGTATCTATATTGATTGACTGATTGATTGCAACTGATGACAGTAGAAATCATATATACACAACTTTCAAAATATAGAAATAATACGGCGATGGGCTCACCCCCTGTCACGTTGGGTTAAATACGCTCGGTGAACCGTGGGTACTTGCTTTAGCAAGTGCCTCTGCCTACCCCTCTTTGGGATTAAAGGCGTGAAGTGTATGTATGTAGAAATAATGAGTAAGGTTGAAATAACCCTATAGTTGCATATACCCTCCTAAGAAAAGGAAGAGTGTATGAGGGTAGCATACCTCGACCTTCCTGAGCTGTTCCTCGGGCGACTTCTCGAGCAGCAAGTCGTCGAGCTTGTCGCTGATGGCCTGCAGCGCGTCGCGCAGTCGCGTGAGTCCGGCGTCGAACTCGCGGGACGAGTCCGCCGCCGCGCCCAGCGACGCGGCGCGCTCCTCTAGGCTGTAGCGACAGTTCCGTTGTTATCATCTCTTCATTGTACGAGTATAACAGGCACTTTACGATATGAATTGGGTTAAAAAAAAAAATAACAAAAATAATAGGTACGCTAATAATTTGAAATGTATGTACGTTTATTATACTACTTGAACGTTATTGAAAACTGATTAAAATTTGTATTTATGTAAAAACTGACAGAAAAAAAAATTTGTGCGTGTACACACGTAAGAAGTGAAACTTCTTTATGGCCTTATTTTTCGCAAAATGATCTACATGCAACTTTCCAGAAATTGGTTAAGTAATGTAAAATTAGATAAAGTTTAAACAAAAGATTTTATTATCATAGACATGAATACAAATAATACAATTATCTCACTTTAACTTTTATACATTGACCGATAGTTAAAATCAGAAAGTGAGGTTAACCTTAAATACCTTAAATTTAAAAAAAGATGGCGCGTAGCGGAAAAAAATGTGACGCGTAACCGAAAAATGTGACTGTAATTTTTTTCCAACGCCGATAAAGAAGTTTCACTTCAAAAGATTTTATTTAACACCACTTTCGACAATAAATGTTTTAAGAACAGTTTTTTCCGCAACCAAAAAAAATCATTCCTTGATATAAGCTATAATCACGTGAGAAAGTCAACCCTGGAAAAACAACGTGATGAGAGAAGTAGGCTGGTATCCAACGGCATACCTGTCCAGCAGCTGCTTCCAGCTGTCCTGCAGCGCGGCGAGCTTGTCCTGCACAGCGCGCGCGGCGGCGGAGCGCGGCTCGAGGCGCGCCACGATGCCGCGCGCGAGCTGCTCCACGTGCTGCAGCTGCGGCTGCTGGCTGCGGAACTCCTCGCGCAGCACTTGCACCTGCCGGCCGGCACGGACATGAACACTCACATTTTTTTTTAACGGAGCCTGAGACCTTTCCAACGAATGAAAAACCGTGGAAATCGCACATAATTAGCAAAACAACGTTTGCCGTGTAAGGAGAGCATTCTGTTTCAATACTGATGACTCCCATATTTTAAAATGGTTGTAAATAAATGAAAAGCATACTATATTATTATATAACTAGCAAACACGGCGAACTCCGTTTCGCCACCAGATGGCTTCGTTTCGTTTTCCCGCTTTTTTATTGAATTTTTTCTTAAATTTTCTTTGCTATAAACCTTACGGAGCCTGAGACCTTTCCAACGAATGAAAAACCGTGGAAATCGGTTCGTGCGTTCTGAAGTTATAGCGTCAGGGAGGAAAACCCGACTTATTTTTATATAGTAGAAGATAAACACTGTAATAATGACAGAACAACGTTTGTTAGGTCCGCTTATAAAAGGTAAATGATGCGGAACTCCTCGCGCAGCACTTGCACCTGCCGGCACGGACATGAACCCTCACATTTTTTTCCCGGTATATTCCCATTGGAGAAGCCTATATCCTAGGTCCAGCAGTGGACAAGTATGGGCTGATGATTATGTTGATGATGATTCCCACCCACTTTCCCACCACTATGATTCCTGTTAGAGCCAGGGTCTTCAGCGGCATACAGAATAGACAAGAGCTCAATCAGTGACGAGTGGGCTGAACCCTCACATACTAAGCTCTACCGTGTCGTGCCTCTAGTGGCCGGCGAGGCTGCCTCGCGCGATCTCACAAATAAAACTCTTCGCATCTTTTTATCCCAAAGCTGGATAGGCACACAAATATATATATTTTTATCCCCCCCGCGATTTTATTCGCGAAGTTTAGTAGTCCCATCCCGGCTAACTTGAGCGGTTTAGAATTTTCATACAAAAGTATTTTCCCGTTCCCGTGAGAATTTCTGGAATTCCTTTCTTAGTGCACCCCTACGGTACCTAAGCTATGTCCGAGCCAAATTTCAAGTGCCTAAGTTTAGCTCTTCGAACTGTGCGTTGATATATCAGGCAGTCATTTCAGTGAGAAAACTTTGTGCTAAGCGAATTTTGTCACGATTTTTGCCTTCACGATATGTACTTTAAAAACGTAATACCATTTTTACAAAGAGTCGGTTTCGAACACACAAACACCCGATTCCAATCCTAAGTTCTGACAACTAAACTGTAGACGTTCATACAGACCGGAACGAGCTATACTGTATATGTAAATCCATAATATTATGCAGACAAAGAACAGTTCATACCTGTCTGACTTGCGAGTCAACGAGTCGGGGCTCGGAGCTGATGGGTCCGAGCGCCGCCAACATGCGCGCCTTCGACTGCAGCCACGACGACAGGTTGTTGTGGCCCTCCAGGAAGTCCTTGGTCTCCTCCATCAGGCGAATCCTGGCACACGTACACATTAAAGTTTTTAACTTTTTTATACTTCATAAAAACAAAAGTCAGAAGGGAGAGTGGAAACCTCCTTTAAGAATGACGGACATTAATGTATATTCCAACTCTTTCCCAGACAGTAAACGCCTATAGGCGTCAAAACAATAAAACATCTATTCGATCTATGATCCTTACTGTCCGCCAAAGTGTTAAGCAAGCGTTGCAGTGATAGCACACTTGTTTATTATCCAGTTTTTGACAATATTATATTTCGAATTTAGTAGTGTTTCTTCCACATTTCACGTAAAAATTATATAGCAAGAGAGTTAAAACGTTTTATATTAAGTAGCTAAAAGCTTCAAACAACAAACCTGTCCTTGCAGTAATCATGGAGTCAGCATGCTTATTACCTGTTTTTGACAATATTATCTTTCCAATTTAGTAGTGTTTATTCCACATTTCACGTCAGAATGAGGTATCAAGAGAGTTAAAACTTCAAACAACAAACCTGTCCTTGCAGTAATCATGGAGTCAGCATGCTTATTACCTATTTTAGACAATATTATCTTTCAAATTTAGTAGTATTCCACATTTCACGTTAGAATGAGGTATCAAGAGAGTTAAAACTTCAAACAACAAACCTGTCCTTGCAGTAATCATGGAGTCAGCATGCTTATTACCTATCGTTGACAATATTATATTTCAAATTGGGTAGTATTTAAACGTGCATAAAAAAAGTCTAACCTAACTAAAATACTGACTTCGCGACAAAATTACTGATTTGGTCTTGTAATTGCCATTCTGATGATAACTTTGGCTTTTTAGGTGTGCAAGTTAGTAATTTTGATGTACAGTTTATTATTTTCCTTTCAAATTTAGTAGTGTTTATTCCACATTTCACGTTAGAATGAGGTATCAAGAGAGTTAAAACTTCAAATAACAAAACCTGTCCTTGCAGTAATCATGAAGTCAGTATGCTTATTATCTATTTTTGAAAATATTATCTTTCGAAGTCAGTAGTGTATATTCCACATTTTACGTTAGAATGAGGTATCAAGGGAGTTAGAACTACAAACAACAAACCTGTCCTTGCAGTAATCATGTAGTCTCTTCCACCTAGCAGCGACCTGCTCTAGCTCCTCGTTGACCCTGTCAGCGCCGACGGCCGAGGGCTTCTTCCTCAGCAGCTCCCTCACTGATGTCTTGAGGTTGTCGAGCACACTCTGCTTCTCGTACATCTCTTCAAGCGCGGTGCGCAGTTGACGGATCGTCTTGTCGGCCTCTTCCTTCGTGTTGGGCAACGAGTCTTTCGGCAGCGAACGTTGGATCTGGTTTATTGGATAATTTAGTTAGATTATTGTTCGAACGCCGATGGGCTCACCCCCTGTCACGTTGGGTTAAATACGCTTGGTGAACCGTGGGTGTTTGCTTATTAACCAAGTGCTTCTGCCTACCCCGCTTTGGGATTAAAAGGCGTGAAGTGTATTTTGTTTTTTTTTATTATTATACCATATTCGATATGGTTTTGGGTTTAAAAAGTATGATAACAGATATGTTTATTCTTATACATACCATAGAACTAACGGCGTTAGGAATTTATAGAGTACAAAAGGTGTTATTGGGCAATAACCTGATTATTTGTCTAAACTTTAACTGTGAACTTTAGCTAGAGTTGAGGTAAGTGACCTACGAGTTCAATATTCTCAGACATTATGTTAACACCATAAAGTGTATGTACATATGATACTACTTGATCCGACTTAAAAAAGGGGTTAATATTTCTGCCAATTTTAACTAAACATGTCTCTTTATGTTCCCTTATATCAGTCAATATTGTATAGTTTATTATTTAACTGTATAGATGTATATTATTTTTTATCACTATGAACAAGTTTATTTAGTAAGTCACTAGAGAAAGACAGAAAATAAAATATAATATCAAATCAATACATAGTATAAAACAAAGTCGCCTCCCGCTGTCCGTCCCTATGTATGCTTAGATCTTTAAAACTACCCAAAGGATTTTCATGCGGGTTTGTTTAGTAGGTTGAGTGATTTTTGAGGATGGTTTATGGAACATGTGTTCATTTTCATGGTCCAAAACTGAACATTGACTCTTTTTACGAGAAAACCAGTGGATCATATCAAGTTGCCGTTACAGAAGCCGAACTTCGCATTTTTGGGAAAAATGTCTGTCTGTATGTTTGTTTGTGTGCGAATCACATCAACACTGCTGGACAGATTTGGTTGATATTTGGCACGCAGATACCTTATGCAATGGAATAATATTTAGGCAATTTTTTATCCCGGTATTTATAATATAATTAGCAAAACAACGTTTGCCGTGTAAGGCGGATAGCATTCTGTTTCAATACTGATGACTCCCATATATTAAATTGGTTGTAAATAAATGAAAAGCATTCTATATTATTATATAACTAGCAAACTCCGAACTCCGTTTCGCCACCAGATGGCTTCGTTTCGTTTTCCCGCTTTTCTGTTGAAATTTTTCTTAAATTTTCTTTGCTATAAACCTTACGGAGCCTGAGACCTTTCCAACGAATGCAAACCCGTGGAAATCGGTTCGTGCGTTCTGAAGTTATAGCGTCAGGGAGGAAAACCCGACTTATTTTTATATAGTAGAGGATAAACACTGTTATAATGACAAAACAACGTTTGCCGGTTCAGCTTATAAAAGGTAAAACTGTACTGGTATGTAATGAAACATCACCTTATCAAGCAAGTTGTTGAGCAGCTTGAAGGACTCCTCGTGCTTCCTGAGCTCCTCGCTGAGGTGGTCGAGCTCCAGCTGGCGGTCCGACAGCTTGGCGCCCAGCAGCGTGTAGCGGTTGTTCAGCTCCGACAGCTGCTGGCCCACCGGCGACATGTCTGCGGTGGAACGATGCGATACACATTAAGTCGCTGCCTTAGCGTTCTTGGTACCGGCAACGGTCGGCCAAGAATATGGTCTATCTGTTTCGATGACACTTATTTTTTTTATTTTTTTTTAAACACTTTATTGCAATAAATGTACAAAAGGCGGACTTAATGTATTATCTACCAGTCGACCCCACAGCATGGGAAAGAGTAGGTAATTGCGGGTCAGTATTAATAAAAGTTTAATAACTTGGTACATAATAACATGGTATAGATACCTACATATATTTCTAGGTAACTATAGTTACAACACTGTTTTCACTGTTGTCACTAAAACATCAATAAGGTAGAGTTGGTATATTGTGACAAGTGAACAATGAACCTTAATGTTTAATGACATTCATATAAGTTTCAACCTTATGGTGGTAGAGCAGATTCTTGGCCGACTGTACGAGCATAGAGGTTATTCACGTCACAATGAATAATCAAATGTGAATTATGTATTTTTGTAATACACGGTGTTGAAGGCAACATGCCTGTATTTAAGTACAAGAAAGGGATAAATGGGCGATCTAAAGCGTTATAATTTGTCAAAGTATCCTCAAATGTTAGCCCAAAAGTGAACTAGAAATCACGTGTTCAAGGCTAATGTTGGCTCAGTTGTACACATAGATACAATGGGCAATTTTCTTTCAGGGTTTTCTGACAGATTTTCGGGCGGACAACTGTCATTACTGTCATAATTTCCAAACAAAGTTTCAAAAAAAAAAGTCAAAAAAATTGTTAATTGTACACTTGTGACTGATTGACGTCAATCAATTGGTTGGCTTATGTTTCCAAGTCAATGGGAGGTTTTCTGACAGGTGGCTTATTACAGTTCTAAGAAATGTCAGTAGATGGCACTACCTAGATAGGGTTGTCATTTCATATTTTTATTTTTTGTTTACAATTCTAAAATTAGTTTCTCTTTAAGATCATGTCTGATTAGCGCCATCTGTGAGATGTTTTGGAACTACTTTTGACATATTTGAAGCTATCAGAAAACCTCTCATTAAAAATTATTATTAAGCTACAGAAACAGGCACCGCGAAAATACCAAAGTCCAACCCCCCTAGCAAAACGCTTCAAGAAAGATATGACAAGATATATGATACGCTGCGATACGTTGAAACAAGCATAATTGCACTAGTCGTGTCTTTCTGGACGCCCGTGCTAGGCCTTCAGTACTCGACTCGGACAATACTGACCGTCCAGGTGGAAGTCCTGCGAGGACCTCCTGGAGGAGAAGCCGGACGAGGAGGACACGGGGCTGGCCACCTTCGTGGGCGACGGCGAGCGCCCGTCCAGCGTGCGGACTGCAACAGACAAATACTTTTAAATTTTGTCCCATTTTAAGATATTTAAGTCATAATCTAGTTGTAGTTGGAGATGTGATAAGATGTCGTAAGCTCTTTGTACAAGGTTTTATACAGTGGCGTGCACTGGCTTTTACGACAAGGTAGGCAGTAATCCCCAAGGATTGACACCTATGTATAGGTAACTTGTCTTTACGAAACACAGGTACCTATCTACTCACCCACAAAACACAGGGCCTTATTTAGCCTATGTTGTGAGTACAACAAAAAAGTATCTAGCAATAACTATTATAGGTCGGGTAAGCAAAATACTAAGGTAGGCAATGTCTTTTTGCCTATATGGTGTGCAGGCCACTGGTTTTATAATAGGTACAATATTATGTCGTACCCAATCTTTTCTTTTGAGAAATACGAGTATTTTCTAACTGTTTGTATTCATAAATTCAGAATAGCGCCAGTGCACTGTTATTAAGGACCAAAAAGTTTGTCAAAAATACTTTATATACGGATTAACTAGTCTAAGTTCATGTATGTTAACTAGTTATTCAATGTTTTAACTTTATATGTATGTACCAGCAGTATTATGTGCTTCTCTGCTCCCCTGTAGTAAAGGTACAGTCACCTGCGTAAAGGTGTATGCACTTAGTAACATTTCGAAGCCATTTTCTTATAAAGCATTGTTAGATTATGGTTTTGTGAATATGGTACTCTAAATCCCGTACTGAGATGAAATAGGTCTTATATCAAAGTAGCACCAGTTTCTTTAACCCATTAACGCCTAGAAGAAAACTTACTCTTTAATTGATTTTGACTTTTATTACCAAGTAATAGAGTTTAAAATAACTTGTCAGTCTCCGAGTACAGTGGGTGCTAATGGGTTAAGAGAAAATGTCTGTTACTAAGTGCATACATTATGCACGTGACTGTACAGTGAGGGCGGGGTGGTATACTGACTGGGGGTGTGTCGCTTGGTGGGGCTGTAGAGGACGCGACGCCGCGGACTGTCGGCGCGCTCGCCGCGGGACAGAGCGTCCAGCGCCGCGCCCGCCTCGTTCACCTGGACACAAGGACAAACATTTTATTAATAACACTTCACTTCACGCCTTTAATCCCAAAGCGGAATAGGCAGAGGCACTTGCTAAAGCAAATACCCACGACACGGTTCACCAAGCGTATTTAACCCAACGTGACAGGGGGTGAGCCCATCGCCATTATAGGGTTCACACACCTTGTGGTGTTCGGGTTTCATCACGATGTTGTCCTTCACCGTACGAGCGCTGCGTTGCGTACATAGGCTCTGAAAGAGTCCCATTGGTACACGTCCAGTAGCCGGACTCGAACCCGGGACCTCCCGG
>SJJU01045221.1:0-10660 GCA_012932125.1 Conopomorpha cramerella | reverse complement strand
CTATAAAAATAATCCATTTAAAACCTTATTAGAATGCTTGTAATTACAAAACAAAAACATTAAACATATCAATCAATCAACAATGTAAACACCCACAGTCATAGAACCATTAGACGGCACTCAGAGACGATTTCACCAGCTTACATTACTCTTCAAGACAAGGTCAAGTGTACTACCGAAATTCCGGTAGCTTGGTCGCTCGTCCCACGCCGCCACCGCCGCCGGTAGCTTCGCCCACGCCGCGCTACCTGCACTTGCGTTCAACTGTTTATACTCCGCCCGTAAGTATACGCCTCTCTCTATCACACAGCATAGACACGAGCGGGATAGCAACACGCTCAGTCGGTGGTAGTAAGTTCACGCGTTTGCGACGACGGTACCGCTGACTGCGCTCTTGTACACCCACCCTTACAATGTTACTCTTACTTAACCCGCGTTTCTATGAGAATTACGTAATAGAAAAGCTCTTGTAATACATACAGGGGATACTGTTGAAGTTATTTTTTGTTGAGCTTAGTGACGCAACAAGTTGTATGTATGCCAAGCTCAAGATATCAAGTAAATATTGCAATAACGGCGGACTGTGGAAGGCATCTACAAAGCATCGGCAGCGATCGACAATGCCCCCCATTTACATCATGGCTACACGACTCCAATGCCAATAAAGTACGGGGATATCGTAATTAAGGGGGGTAAATGGACTGCGTGTAGGAGGCAAAGAGATGTTGTTTGTATTGAAATTAATGAGGCATTATGACCGCCGCTGAAAACTCTCCGGACGCCGTTTATTTACCATTATAGCGTTTGTATAGATCATTTGTACGACCGATAAGTAAATGAATAAATAATTTTGATTTGAGACAGTTAAAACACAGACACACAGGACAAACACTTCAAGTTATCATCATTATGTCGGCGGCGGGAATCGAATGCGCGACGGTTGTTTTAGAGGCAGATTTATTTATTTATTTGTACAATATGGGAAACATACAGTTATGAATCATCATCATCATCATCATCATCATGTCCACTGCTGCAGTTTTGAATAAGAACACTAAAATAAAAAAACCGAGATCGTTAAATACATAAGCCAATAAAGTTTCCACTTTAAGATTAAACTTTTGCACTAAACATTCACTTCTCAATGATAAACAAAGTTACCAAATATATATATATATATGATGCCCTGACCACTAAAGTACTCTACTACTCCTAAAGTACATCATTAACTTTAAAGCAAAAACAAATAATTTAATTTTTTTTTAAAGTTTTTTTAAATTCCCCTTCGACTTTGGTTTGCCCTTATTAAACCCTGACTCTCTTATCATGGTTCGATATTGTTCACCAGGTATATCGGCGCGAATATAATCAAAGACTCGAGCTTACCTTTGACAAATCCAACAACGTTTTTAAGACCATTGCCCGAGGTCTTTTAAATGCAGTATGTAACCTAAAACTTAAGCTGTCTAAGGTCTTTAGATTATATTCGCGCCGATATTCCCCATAAAAATATTGAGTAAAAAAAAATATGAACAAAAACCGTGTCTTTATAAACGACGAAGTTATCCGCCAAAAAACGTACAAATGTTTAAGAATATACTTTTTCGATATCTAGTTTAGATACACACATCAAACGTGTCTAGGTATCGGAAGTAAATTTTAGAAGAATGCAATGAAGAATATATTTTACAATAACATTCATAATTTATTCAAAATGTAGTGATAAGTCATTGATATAGGCATGGGGAATTAGGTAGGAGACCAATGCAGAAGATTAGATTAGATTTAAATAAATTAGATATTTAAAAAAAAATACACTTCACGCCTTTTAATCCCAACGCGGGGTAGGCAGAGGCACTTGCTTAATAAGCAAATGCCCACGGTTCACCAAGCTTATTTAACCCAACATGACAGGGGGTGAGCCCATCGCCGTTATAGGGTTACACACCTTGTGGTGTGCGGGTTTCATCACGATGTTGTCCTTCACCGTACGAGCGTTGCGTTGCGTACATAGGCTCTCAAAAAGAGTCCCATTGGTACACGTCTAGTACGTTTTTTTTAGAGCTAAAAATGTTCTTGATCTCCAGACACTTTTGATGTGTGTAAATACAACACAACACATACACAGTTGCAATAATGACAAAGTTACGCAACAACCCGCGTGGAAAATCCAACACAGTGTGGAAATGCGACGGCATGAAAACTGCATCTATCTGCAAGACGACCGGCTCCGGCTTGAAGCCGGCGTCTATTCCCGGGCATTATTAGACATGTCGCCACGCTGACGGGTGCCGCTGTCGCGCGCCGTCACGCCGCGACCGCGTCACGCCCGCGACCCGTCCCCGACGCGACGCGACAGTTATTACGTTTACACCCCTACCATGCTCTTTAACCCTTAGCTGCATGTGTTTTTTTGTCTGAATAACATCCTAGTATACAGATTTATTGGCATTTCACCCCTAATGACGGATCTCATTGGGGGAGGCCCTCGTCCAGCAGTGGACGTTATGTGGCTGATGATGAACATCCTAGTATACATATATGATTAGGTATGATGTATATATTTCTATTATATAGTTATTCTATTTTATTTTTGTTATTTTTTTATGATTAATTATTTTATGTTATTTGGTTTTTGATTACCTGACGTATGAACCTGCCATTAAATTTCTATTAACCTTTCATGTCAGCAAAACAGGTAACCTGGAAGAAATCACTTTCAGCGATAAGGTCGCCTTTTGTAACCTTACCATTGAGTCATCAGTGTATATATACTTATATGTAATATCGTAGTGTGCAATAAAGTGTTCATTCATCCATTCATTCATCCTGGCGTTCTCATGGGAAGTAATAGTCTATGGTAAAAAAACTGGAATAATACGTATTAGTTGGGCAATAATTTAGAATTAAAAATCTGCCGATCATTTCCTATCCATAACGTGCTATGGATAGGGAATGCTCGGCGTTTCTCTGAAGGATCGCATCAGAAATGAACTGATCCGACAGAGAACCAAAGTCATCGACATAGCTCATCGGTTTAGCAAGCTGAAGTGGCAGTAGTCCTGGAGTGGAGACCGCGTCTCGGCAAACGGAGTGTAGGACGCCCTCGGGCAAGGAAGACTGATGATATACGCAAGATGGCTGGCAGAAGCTGGATGCGAGAAGCCGAAAACAGATCACAGTGGCATGCATGCTATGTTTTGTGATGTGCAATGATTTCCGTAGAATGAATAAAATCCGGTTTGTCACCACATGGAATACCAAATTATAGTCGAAATCGAAATACGTAAGTTTGTTGCACTGTATTGAATCAATAACTAACGACATCTGCTACGACGGACTATGTACAATTGATATACTTTATTTTAAGCTATGTTATCACGTAAGTGACTTAATGTCTTAAAAGGTAATAAAGATTATTTAAACCTAAACCTAATGCAATTGGAGAGGCCTATATCCAGCAGTACACAAATAAGGGCTGTTGAAGATAGTGAAAACATGTGGCTTAGGAAGAACAGCCACCCTGTGGCTATTCATCTGTGTTTGTGTATTTTTGTATTGGTTTTGTGTAGGACGCCCTCAGGCAAGGTGGACTGATGATATACGCAAGTTGGCTGCCAGAAGCTGGATGCGAAAAGCCGAAAACAGATCACAGTGGCGTGCAATTGGAGAGGCGTATGTCCAGCAGTGGACAAGTATGGGCTGATGATGATGATGATATTGGTTTTCTTTTTTATATGTATGTAATTAATTGTGCTTGTCAGAGAAAATAAATGTATTGTCTTTCGAAATTCATCTCATTGAAAAACATATATCTAACGAAATAAACACTTTGTACTGAACAAACAAAACCTTGCTCACGGATTTCTGCAACTGATACCTATTCCTTTCTCGATATTTTTTGTTCTATTCGTGAACGTGGGCAGAATATCAATTGGAGTAGCGTGTACGTAGTAAGGCCGCACATTCGCCAGTGATTCGCGAGACGACCGCGTGTGAAGTATGTGACCGACTGTTGATTTACTACCGAGAAATGTTGAGGAATTTAAGAGTGACGCTGCTACAGCCCGACGGATGAGCTGTCGCAAGATTTCCGTTCTTGTAACGGTAGGTGATGTTAGAGCGAATGTTTAGCTAGCATAATTTCTATGTGTGATGATATTTGACGCATTGACTGGTTGATTAAGTTGCCTATTTGAATATTAGTAGGTTATATTGAAAGCAAATGCAGTGATTTGGATAAGAATATCTATACAGAGTGTAAAAAGACCCCGAGTAATGGTCTTAGAAACGTTGTTGGGCTCGCTCAATATGAACAATTTTTACTACGGCGAGAAATGTGAGATGATGAAAAAAAAAATTTTCATCTCCATACAAAATTGACATTTTTTGCTTCCGGATATGACACTTGAGCCATACAACGTTTCTAAGACCATTGCTTTTATACTCTGTATATTTCGGATCAAAATGAAATTGCTTTTTTGTTAGTATCGCTATAACTCGAGAAGGGTTGGACCAATTTGGCTAATTGTGGTCTTGAATGATTTGTGGTCCAGAGAAGGTTTAAAAGATGAATTAATATGATTGAGCTGTATTTCTTCCAATACACGGGGTACTAAAGCGATTTCCTATGGCAAAACAAATGTTTGCCGAGACAGTCCGTCCGTTTATATTTTACAGTTTCATTAATAACAATTCTCTACAAATTTGTTAAATCTCACAAAGAATATCCAATATAAAGAGATAGCCATTGATCTGCTTAAAACTAATTCTGTTATTCCATTAGGACGTTCTCTGATAACAAAGGAAGTCTCTTATCTGAGCAATGAATTTAAAATCAATCTGCGATCTTGTGAGTTCCGGCGGAATGAGTTCGCGCTCTCAATCTCGGAGCAGCCTCGGACAAAGGGCACAACAATGGCCCCGCTACAGACACTCGATTAGCAAGCACCCTCTCGCCTAAACACAACAAAGAAAAGCCTTCAGATATCATTCTCCGATCACCTTACAATATTCAAAATAATAAATCGATCCCCCCCCCTTACGAAACCATGTTTTATACAAACGATATAAATTGTAGCCGTAGGAACATAACATTTCGCGAGCACTCAAATAGCATTTTACGAGTCTACGTAGCAGAACGCGTCGCGTGACTGACGGACCGCTGTCCAATAAATCAGCTTAATCTTCACAGCAGAGACAATCGGCTCCACACCGACTTGCTTCCAGCGAACATCGCGCACAGGATTTTATATCTTGTCATGTACCCTGTAGCGTTGCTTTCAGCTCGCCCCCCGACAGTTTCCCAGAGCGACCCCGTCGAGAAAACTACGCGACACACAAAAGTTGGTTGCGAACGCATGAATCAAATTAGACGTCAAATGGCAAGTCGCGACTTAAAATTTATGTCTAATACCGTTCGTTTGTGCCGTGTAATTGTTGGGTACGACGTTTATCATCGTCTGTTAATATTGTGCCGGTAAATCAAAGGGTATGATTGGTACAAATGGGGACGGTATGCGAGGCGTGCGCAGATACGGATCGGATCATTGCCGAATGTTCACGAACGATGACAACTGGCCGGGCGCAGGTTTACCTCAGCCACGTCTTGGGTGGGCTCGGACGTTGGTTCGCTGGCCAGTTTATTGTTGGTTACTTGGAGAAGTGACGACGTCTCCTGACAATGGTACTTGCTTTGACAAGACTAGAAAAGTACTAGAGGACGCCCCGCGAATGAAATCGCAAAGTTTCAGTATTAGGTTCTATTGAAAAATACTACCATTCATTTTTAAAACTATAACTCGAAAATTAACAGATTGACAAGTCAGTGATGAATGAACGAGACAGGACTTTGTGTTGATGTAATCGGAATTTATAAACGTCACTTTATTATAATCGTAATTTTCATTAACATACTTGATAGTTGCTTAGTTAAAGAAACATAAAGAGAGTTACTAACAAACTTTCTTTCAAGGAATCCTACATTCCTAAGGGTTATTATGTAACGATATTAATCCGAATCTATCGTCGAATATGAAATAGAAGTCGCTGTATTTTTAAAGCCTTCCAAATCTTAAATAATATGTGGGCCGTTCCCTAAATACCAGTTTGAACTAAACAACAAATTGACACGCGACGTCCGAATTGTCACCGTTCCACTTCGCGACTGTAAATAGGCATTGTGTCGAGGTTAATCGATATTATAATAATAGAACTTGTGGATGGACCGATTAATTAATTCACACTGCAAAAGATAGGACAATGCCCATAATGATGATATACGCAAGATGGCTGGCAGAAGCTGGATACGAGAAGCCGAAAACAGTTCACAGTGGCGTGCAATTGGAGAGGCCTATGTCTGCTGATGATGATGACAAAAGATAGTTTAGAGTTAGTTGTTTAAAAAATAATAGGAAATAATTCCCGACTGTTTATATTTTTGATATTTTCTCTCTGTTCTTGAATCGTTGTCCAAATTAGGTGAAGTGTCTCCTCTTTCTAGGACATACCTGTTTGCTAAGATAAGAAGCATTCCTCAACAATATTTTGATAGTCAACCCTGTAGTTGAGGAATGAACTATATTTAGACATAGTATTAGTGTTATGTAGGTAGTAGGTACACGGTGAAAATTGTGCTCTGTTTCTGTCACTCTCTTACAATCGGAATGACATCTGTTATCATCTCATCAGAATGTGACAGGAACACAACTTGACTTTTACCGAGTTTCCTTTAAACTATTTTTACTACAGAAACGTTATCCTCGGCGGTAAAAATGTCTCTAAATAGAATTTAAATTATATAGGTATACACCAAAGTACACTTCACGCCTTTTAAGCCCAAAGCGGGGTAGATAGAGGCACTTGCAAATGCCCACGGTTCACCAAGCGTATTTAACCCAACGTGACAGGGGGTGAGCCCAACACTGTTATAGGGTTCACACACCTTGTTGTGTGCAGGTTTCATCACGATGTTGTCCTTCACCGTACAAGCGTTGCGTTGCGTACATAGGCTCTGAAAATGAGTCCCATTGGTACACGTCCAGTAGCCGGACTCGAACCCGCGACCTCCCACAATCAAGTATCAAATCACAAGTCGAGTATCCAACCAACTGGACCACAGACGCTCATATAGGTATCTTCACAAACAACGTTAATGACACGACCATCCAGTCTCCACGAAACGCAAACCTTCTCTTGAATAATTCGCTCAATTTCCAAAAACAGACTAAACAAGACAAAACAGGTATATTCCTAGAGCATACACCTACACCGTACCAGAGATAGGATCGCTCCACCAATTACCTGATCAAACACGTAGGTACCTATCTAAAGAACAACACTGGACACGTATCTTGAGTCAAATTAGTGAGACAGCTCTCCACCGGCCGATTGGTTCGGTATTCTGTCACACTGTTCAGACAGCTGGTGGACATCTTCGACGGTGCTAGAGTGTTTTAACATGTTGTGAATTGAAACTTAACATTTTGCATAGCGATTTGGTCTATGGATAGTTTTGAATACAAAATAATGTTATATTGTTTTGAATACAAACCACTAACGCTGAATACCAAATAATGAGCGTCAGTGTGAACTCTTCGTTGTCTTAATTAAAGGCTGCCACTGTATGCTCAATTGCGTGTGCTACATTATTTTTTATAAATAACATTATAATAAAATAAATAAAAAAAAATACACTTCACGCCTTTTAATCCCAAAGCAGAGTAGACAGAGGCACTTGCTAAGCAAATGCCCACATTTCACCAAGCGTATTTAATCCAACGTGACAGGGGGTGAGCCTATCGCCGTTATAGGGTTCACACACCATTTGGTGTGCGGGTTTCATCACGATGTTGTCCTTCACCGTACGAGCGTTGCGCTGCGTACATAAGCTCTGAAAAAGAGTCTCATTGGTACACGTCCAGTAGCCGGACTAGAACCCGCGACCTACCGGTTACTAGTCAAGTATCCGACCAACTGGACTACAGACGTAGCGTCTGTATATTTACGACAAATTTAATTATCTCTCAATATATTTGTAAATCTTATAACACTATCAATACTACATACTTTGACAGTCATAAATGACGTTCATGAAGCTTTGTGTTATGCTACTGTATATCTGTATGTTATAGCACTTATTATCATGAAATAAATTATTTGACTTTGACTTTGATATGTAAAAGCAGGGTCATCATAAAGAGCACACCATCACACACATGTCTTGACCACAGTCTCCGTGGACAATTGTCTTGTCGATTCCTGCATCAGCTACCTACTAAATCTGTCCACGGACAGGTTTGTCACGACACGTCCCACCACCGTCCAGTCAGACAAACAAACTCTATTATTCAGGTTACACTGTCAACCTCACATCCAGCCTTATTTGAAGATGAGCTAAGGAGTCCTATCAAGTGCAGGTGTTAACAGCTCCGAGATAAATACAGCTGCAGAGGTCGCGGTGTCCTCGACAGTACATGTCCGGTGACACAGCACTCTAGCTGTGGACATGGAGTCATCCCCAGTCGCTATTTCAGATATTGAGTGAATGTATTCAGACAGAGCGGTAAGTTCAGAATGGAGATGTTACGGTAATTGCTGATGAGAGTGAATTGTCGGTTGTGATTAGTGCTGGTCGTGTTTGGGTAGATGGAAGGTGTGACTGTTATTCTGTTGTTTGTTAATTTTGTCGATAGTTTGGATTTCCAAGTATTGTATTCATTCCCAAGATGTTGTGTAAGATATATACATTTTATGGTATGGTTTGGATTTATATGGGTGATGTAATGGGCCGGGTGAGTAGAGGTCGCCCCAGAAGGACATAATATTATGTTGACCAGATTGGTGATGTCCTGGCCGAAGGTGGCGTGAAAATTACTCGAAACCGGAATGTTGATGAAGCGAAAGGGGTATATCAAGACCGTGACAAATGGAGATCTGTAGTCTCTGCCTACCCCTCTGGGAGGCAGGCGTGAAGTGTATGTATGTATGTATACCTAATCAACTAGCAACAATATCTTGGACACAGTCGTTGGTGTAGTGGTCAGCGCGTCTGTCTCTATTTCGTAGGGTCGTGGGTTCGATTCCCACCGCTGACATGTACTGAGGTGATAAGCTTATAAGTACTTGTTGGATATGTCTGAGTGTATTATTTATATAAGTATATATTTAGAAGAAAAAAAATGTATTTAAGTAAGTATATTTCGTTGTCTATAACACAAGTGCTTTAGCTACTTAACATGGGATGAGAGCAATGTGTGTGTTGTTGTAAAAATAATATATTTATATGTTGTTGCAATAATGTAAATTGAATTCAAGAAAAAAATATCGACGTAAAATATTGTGGTTTAGTATGAGCGAGGGGATATTCTGAATCCGAAAGAGATTATGGAGCCATGGCGCTAGCTTTTAACGAATTTGATAGTCTATCTAAACGCGATGTTTGAGTGGAAGTGTCTCGTGAAAAACGGTATTTTGTATCAATTTGCGAAGACTAAAAGATCCCTCAATTATATTTCCATCTATCTTTCTACAAAAATGGTATTATGCTTTATGTCCGTGCAGTAAAAATCTTCCATCACAATAAAATATTTATCATCGTACCATATTTGTCAGTTCAAAATCCCCAAATACGATTATTATAACGACCATAAAAACAATGTCTGGCTAGTTTTCATTCTTTACAAAGATTGTGTACAATATACAGACATGGAAGTCGATTAATACAAAATCAGCATCTCACCAAAATAGTCGTGTCCCGTACATGCACGAAAGAGCTATTCGAGAGCTATTAGCCAATCAGAGGCGGCGGAGCTGAGAATAACAACGTAGTATCGCACCTCGACACAATCGTCAACGTCGGCCCAATGTTAGCCAATGTTAGCCGGACAAGTGCACCAACATCTACTAGGAAGCTACTGTCGTAGATTTAGCATGGACAAATATGTCTAATGCACATGTTATGTAAGATAGGAAGAAAGCGTCTGTGGTCCAGTTGGTCGGATCCTTGACTTGTAACCGGGGGATCGCGGGTTCGAGGCGGTACTCGACGTGTACCAATGGGACTCTTTTTCAGAGCCTATGTATGCAACGCAACGCTTGTACGGTGAAGGACAACATCGTGATGAAACCCGCACACCACGGGGCGTGTGAACCCCTATCACGTGGGTTAAATACGCTTGGTGAAGCGTGGGCATTTGCTTTAGTAAGTGCCTCTGCCTACCCCGCTTTGGGATTGCACGGCGTGAAGTGTAGTTTTCTTGTGTTTTAGTGTAATTCGTTTCACTTCAACTTAAATTTCAGCTTGGTTCCAAATTATTATATCTTTTATTCAGGTATATTTGTTTTCCTTTCCTAATTGTTTGTATAATTGTCGTGTTTTAATTTCTTTTTTGTTTTTTTTATTGTATCCTGGCACACCCATCGGTCTTTCCCATCACTGGTGGTTGACTGGTAGAAAATGCTTTAGCATTAAGTCCGCCATGTGTACTTTTTTTGTTCATTAAAGTGTTCAAATAAAATAAAAATACACTTCACGACTTTAATCCAAAAGAGGGGTAGGCAGAGGCACAAATAAATAATTTATTAATGCCAATGTAACTTCCAATGATAATTTTGCAAATATAGATAGGTGGTTTACTGTCACACTTTGAGATATTTCTTC
>SJJU01045169.1:0-11465 GCA_012932125.1 Conopomorpha cramerella | reverse complement strand
GTGTAGTGTAGGCAGGCTACAAGGGTTCGTATGACTTTGTTGCGGAACCCTAATAAATAAGTGAACACGCTATTTGTACCGAATGTATATGTATTCACTCAATATGCCGAATACTACAACACTAGCATAAACCATACAGTTATTAGAAGGAGTACAAGGAAACGTTATGACGAGGTTTTAGCATACAAACAATATGTAGTCGAAATGTTCGTGACGCGGCACAGTACCGAGCGCAGTGAGACATGCATCTGGCGTCGCGGTAGGTTCTCGACTGGTGGCTCGCGGCGCCCGCGCATTGTGTAGCGGCGGCCGGCCGCTGCCTCATTAGCAACCAAATCGTCAAGTACGAAAAGGCTTACACAAAATAATACTATTTATTATTTTGTATCAGATAGATTTGGATTTTGCTTTTTGTTAATTTATAATGTTGTAAGTGTTGTAAATAGTTGTTAATGTGTTGATTTATATGATTTAGTGTATAAGATATTTTATTACTAATTATTACTTTTATTATTTTACTTTTATTTCTAATGTGTGTGTACGTGTTAATATATAAATGTGTAAATGTATTAATGTAGATAGGTACACCACATCACTCCCCTCCAGAGACCGGGTTACGGGCGATAAAATTGTGGTTTTCGCACTACGCGGCCAAATCGTGTGATTTTCTGTTTTTCAACAGCACTCGGTGATTGGCTCGTGGGTTTTGACATGACATGTTCAGTAATAGGCGGTAAAGGGTCTGGAAGTACAGGGTCGGCACAAGGTGGTGAAGAATCTGGGGAAATATTAGTGTCGATCAGTGTGTAGGCTGGTTTTAGGCGGTCTACGGAGACTGAAACGATTTTTCCATTGACTAAAATCTTAAAAACTTTGTTATTCCTATCAAGTACCTGATATGGTCCGCTATATGGTGGACTCAGAGAGGGTCTCACTGAGTCATCCCTAAGATAGACGTGACTAGAGGTGTCGAGTTCTTTAAATACAAAATTTTTATCTTTGGTATGGCGTGCAGCTGGAGTTGGTTTTAAGTTTTGTACAATCAGGCGTAATCTAGTGGAAAAGTCCGTAATATCGGTGGAACCTTTCAAGTTATTCTCGAAAAATTCACCGGGGAGCCTAAGTTGTTCACCATAAACAAGTTCTGCTGCGGAGGTCTGCAGGTCTTCCTTTACGGCGCTCCTTATTCCAAGTAGCACTAATGGAAGGGCCTCAGTCCACGTACTGGTATCAGCATGGCACATAATCGCTGCTTTAAGCTGACGGTGGAACCGTTCTACCATGCCATTACATGCAGGGTGGTACGCAGTTGTTCTACGGTGTCTGAAACCGATCAACCGGGAAAGGTGTTCGAACAAGTGGCTGTCAAATTGACGACCACGGTCGGTCACAATATCGGTTGGACATCCGAACCTGGATATCCATCCAGATATAAGAGCACGTGCGGTTGTCTCTGCTGTAATGTCCATCATTGGTATTACTTCCGGCCAGCGCGTAAAGCGGTCAATGGCGGTTAAGCAATACCTAAATCCATTTGAAGGTGGCAGGGGTCCAATAATATCTATGTGGATGAATTGGAACCGAGCCTTGGGTAACTCGTAAGTGCCTATAGGTGCGGACACATGACGAGTTACTTTTGCCTTCTGACATGATGGGCAAGAACGAGTCCATTCCCGACAGTCCTTTCTGATACCGGGCCAAACAAAACGCTGGCTGACAAGTTTGGCCGAGCTGTTGGCGCCAGGATGGCTAAGGGAGTGAAGGCTATTAAAAATTTGCCTTCTCAATTTTTGCGGGACGAACGGACGAGGTGTTGTTGTACTGACGTCGCAGTACATATCTTTACAACCCTCGAACTCAAGTCTTCGCAAACGAAGAGAAGATGAGTGGTCCTGTAGGAATGATGCAAGCTCTGGATCCGCATGTTGGGCTTTGGCAAGCACTTCCATCTCGACTGGTATCTGCAGTTCATCAACCCTGGAAAGAGCATCAGCAACGACATTATCTTTACCAGGTATATGCCGAATGTCGGTGGTGAACTGCGAAATGAAGTCGAGATGTCTATACTGACGGGGCGAGCAGTTTTGCTTCCGCTCGTGGAAAGCAAAACATAATGGCTTGTGGTCGGTATAGATGGTGAAGTGTCGTGCCTCTAGCATGTGTCTGAAATATTTTATGCTCTCGTAAATAGCTAAGAGTTCTCGGTCGTAAGGGGAGTATTTAACTTGCGACGGGCTAAGTTTACGAGAGAAAAATGCTAGCGGTTGCCAGAGTCCATCCTTCCACTGTTGTATCACAGATCCAATGGCTGTATCTGATGCATCGGTGAGTAATGCAAGCTTCGCGTTACAGTCAGGATGTGCAAGAAGGGCAGCTTGGCTTAAGCTTGTCTTGCAAGCATCAAACGCTTCTAAGGTCTCACTCGTGAATGTGACAGGTTGTGAACCTTTCACGGATCCTACTAACAATTTGTTTAGTGGAGCTTGTATCCTAGCAGCTCTTGGGATAAAGCGACGGTAAAAATTGAGCATCCCTAAAAAGCGTCGAAGCTCTCTCACCGTGCGAGGTGGGGAAATAGCTTGGACAGCTTGGACTTTGCAGTCCAGGGGCTTCGTACCATCCGCTGAAATATGGTATCCCAAGAAGTCAACTTCTGAGGCTCCAAAAACGCACTTTGTGATGTTGACGAGGATTCCGTAGTTTCTCATTCTAGAGAATAACTGACGGAGATGGTCCTCGTGTTCAGTAGCGTCCTTCGAGAAGACTAAAAAGTCGTCCAGGTAACAGTAGCAGAACTCCAGGCCACGAGTCATTTCGTCCACAAACCTTTGAAACGTCTGACCAGCGTTTCTCAATCCGAAGGTCATGTATGGGAACTCGAAAAGTCCAAATGGAGTCGTGATGGCTGTTTTGGGAATGTCTTCCGTATTTACGGCAATCTGATTGTACGCCTTCACTAAATCTATAGTAGAAAATACTGTACAACCTGAAATATTATGGGCAAAGTCATGGATGTGCCTAATTGGGTACTTGTCTGGTACTGTGCGAGCATTGAGTAGGCGGTAATCACCGCATGGACGCCATCCATCATTACCCTTTGGTGCTAAATGAAGTGGAGAGCACCAAGGACTCTCTGATGGTCGGGCAGTACCAGCTTGTAACATGGCTTCAAACTCCTGCTTCGCTATTTTTGATTTATCGGGGGCCAATCTACGGGGAGAACATGAAATAGGTGGTCCTGGAGTGGTGCGAATGTGGTGCACAGTGTTGTGTGTTGGTGTGTGTGTGATACCTGCGGGTCGAGTCAATTCTGGAAACTCGGTGAGGATCGCATGGTACCGGGAATCACCAGTCGAGACCTTGATCGAGGAAATGTCTGGAATACAATTATTAAGCGCAGACACGGACATACAAGTGGTATTATCGATTAAGCGTTGATTTCTACAGTCCACAGTTAAATTATAAAAGCTTAAAAAATCAACACCAATGATAGCTTTTGTGACGTCCGCTACGACAAAGTTCCACACGTAGTCCCGACGCAGTCCAAGGTTAAGGCTAAGCTGCATGTAGCCGTAGGTGTGGATCGTCGTTCCGTTGGCAGCAGATAACTGGTAGTTTGTCTTCACCCGGCGCTCACCAACCAGTGAACGAGGGAAGACACACAAGTCGCTGCCAGTATCGACCAGGAACTGCACCTTCGATCTTCGGTCTGTGACAAACAAGCGACCACTGGAGCTTGGGCAATCGTCAGTCGCATTCACCGACTGCCCCTCGCGTTTTCCGACTCGTAGTCACATGGCTTGATGCAGGACTTGGCATCCTTCCCGAATCGAGAGTGGTACCAGCACAGAGGGTACTTGCGGTAATTAGACTGTGATCGGGAACGGCTCTGGCTGCGTCGTCGGTCTCGGCGTCTGTTTTTCGGTCTTGATCTTCCATCAACACGCACTGACAAGGCATGAACTTGGGCAGTAAGCTCAGAAATCCGCTTCTCTAAGGCTTCAAGTGGGTTGGCAGATGAGGTAGATGGAAGTGTCGACGTTGAAGCTACCTGAGGTGAAGGGGGTACGATGTCGTGGATACGATCAGCTAACTCAGCAATATTCTTCAGCGGCAGGCCATCTTGAGATGCGATAATCGTTTGTGTGCTCCGAGGAAGTCTACTGGTCCAAATGGTTTTCAGGAAGTCCTCTGGAAAGCCTACGCCGGCAAGATGCTGCAGGTGCCGCAGAAATTGCGATGGTTTACGATCGCCCAACTCTTCGTGCATGAGTAATTGCTTCACCTTTTTTTCTTTCGAGGTTGAAAGGCGTTTGATCAACTCCGTTTTTAACCTTTCATAGCGATCTGGCGTAGTTGCTGGGAGCATCAATATATCCTCTACTTCATCGACGTACTGATTTTCCAGATTGCTGATGACGTGGTGGAATTTTGTTGCGTCAGTAGTGATGCCAGCAATAGCAAATTGTCCCTCTACTTGGGCGAACCAAATGTGTGGTTTCTCAGGCCAAAATGGAGGAATACGTACGCCAACACGAAACACTTCCGCTGAGGGTACTGAAGTCGGAGGGCTGACATATTCTTCATCACTGTCACTTTTGCCGGGAACTTTCTGCTGTCTCGCCATGTTTCCTGACGTGTCCGCCGGATGTCACTAATAGGTGTAGTACTTTTCCGGAGCGGGTCACCAGTTTGGTTATTTGGAGGAGGTGTAGTGTAGGCAGGCTACAAGGGTTCGTATGACTTTGTTGCGGAACCCTAATAAATAAGTGAACACGCTATTTGTACCGAATGTATATGTATTCACTCAATATGCCGAATACTACAACACTAGCATAAACCATACAGTTATTAGAAGGAGTACAAGGAAACGTTATGACGAGGTTTTAGCATACAAACAATATGTAGTCGAAATGTTCGTGACGCGGCACAGTACCGAGCGCAGTGAGACATGCATCTGGCGTCGCGGTAGGTTCTCGACTGGTGGCTCGCGGCGCCCGCGCATTGTGTAGCGGCGGCCGGCCGCTGCCTCATTAGCAACCAAATCGTCAAGTACGAAAAGGCTTACACAAAATAATACTATTTATTATTTTGTATCAGATAGATTTGGATTTTGCTTTTTGTTAATTTATAATGTTGTAAGTGTTGTAAATAGTTGTTAATGTGTTGATTTATATGATTTAGTGTATAAGATATTTTATTACTAATTATTACTTTTATTATTTTACTTTTATTTCTAATGTGTGTGTACGTGTTAATATATAAATGTGTAAATGTATTAATGTAGATAGGTACACCACAAAGTAACAAATTAATTTTTATTATTTATATTTTGTATTTTTATTATTTTACAATATTATTGACGTTATCGATCAGATAGCAACACTTGCCAGCCCCATTACTCCTGTAATCTAAGCTCCTGTAATCTTTAAATTAGGTTACCTGGAAGAAATCGCTATGAGCGATAAGGTCGCCTTTTGCAATTTTTCCATTGCATTATTTTTTACATTTGTAATGTACAGTGTGCAATAAAGAGTATATTCATTCATTCATTCATTCAAATCAATTCGATCCATAATTGGTTCAAAGGTAAAACGGCTTCTGTACATAAAAAGGTTGAGTTTTGTTTAGCACCGAACTAAATTTACCGAACAACTGAGGCTACACCGCACAGCGTTATCTGTGGCCTCGTACAGGTCCTGCAGCGTGCAAGAGGGGCAGACGAGCAGGTGATCCATGGTTTGAGGCATTGCAGAGCATTCGCATCGATCCTCCGAGAAATAACCCGACCTCACTAGGTTTTCTTTACACCTGCCGACCTGCCCCCCTAGCATAGCGTTCCAAGAAATAAGTGACAAGACATATAACGCGTTGCGATTTGTTGAAACTAGCTGAGTCGCACAAAGCGTGACATAACAGCCAATCAGAGCGCGTATTTGTTCTATGTCATGTCTTTCTTGAGGCGCGTGCTAGGCCTGCTGAGTTCGAAGTCTAAGGATACTAATTTGACAGTTTGGATATACTCTGATGTGTAAGGGACAGAAGATATTGTCTAGTACTCTTTAACTCGTGCACGTTCTTCATATCATTGTCTCGTTTTGTGTTGCACTGGCAAGTTTAGTTGTTTTTAGTCTTGAGTATGAATATATCGACGGCTTCCAGCCAAAAAGGCCTAAGCGACATTTTTGCGCAAAACGAGTTGATTATGCAGTTTGAATCACCTTTTTTTTATACGTCGATTGGTCTAGATTTCATAGCTGTATGACGGACTTTGATGTCGCTTAAGTGGTAGAGATTGTGTGTTTTTCGTGCAAAACTTTGCTTTTTTTAAACTTTAAACCACTCTCCTGTAAAATTACTTAAATGTAGCTTAGGCTTTTTTGTCCGGAAGCCGTCGATATGTATTTTAGGAAAGCCGAAAGTGTCACATTCCTTGGCTGTACCACACGTCAGTCAAACAAAAAAAAAACAAGAGATTTCTTTTTTTCATTTTATAAAGTATTATTTTAGTGTAATTAGTAAATAAGGTTCAGCAATAAATAAATAAAATTATTTTTATATTATACGTACCTACAATTGTTTTATTTTGTGTTGGGTTAAATGGTTGTGCAGATTTATTTTTATTATATGAAATCGATTCAAATGGGAATTTCCAAACTCAAAAAGTTTTTTTTATCAAGATGTCGCTTGTAGATATCCAGGGGGACTTCTGTCAGTTATATTTTAGTGAGTTTTTTTAATTATTTGGGTGAGTTATTTAGACTTCAGACACTTTTGTAACATGTAGGTAGACAAACAATAAAAAAAAAATCTGTCGCCTTCAATACGGTCTGCTTGAATTTAGTAATTTCGTTGACATTCATTGTCCCCCAAATACAACTAGCGCCCTCTGTCATAACTAAGAGAAACAGGGGAAAATTCCCCATTGTATCGCATTTCTTTTAGCCATGTACTGGTATACACCCGCCACTTTGATGGTAAATATGGCGGGTGTATCAAGATCGAGTCATAACTTTGTTGCGTCTGTATGGAAAAATCTGTACCTAGTTCGAAACAAAGTGGGTATTTCCGATCTCTCACCCTAGGGTGAAAACTGGGAAACGTATGTCCAAGAATTTACACCAAGCTGGGTAAATAATAGGAATCTGGATCTATACTCACGTCTTATTCACCACCACGATAATGTACAGTTGACTACCAACACACTTGAAAGTATGTATGCACGTTTCCCAGTTTTCACCCTAGGGTGAGAGATCGGAAATACCCACTTTCTTTCGAACTAGGTACAGATTTTTCCATACAGACACTAAAAGGTATAGGTACATTTTAATGGTATACAATTCATCATAATCCATAATGGTACACCCGCCGTTTTGACTCTCACATAATGTTTGGGAAACAAAGGATAAAAAAATGAAACCACACTATTATTTAATTTACAAAATTCTATTTATTCAATAAAAATTACATTGTTATATAAATATTATAGCTGCCCCCCTGTCCTTATACATGTACGCCCATAGTTATTATTATTATTATACACAAATTATTTGGGATACTTATAAAAAATAAGTGTAATTTTTTTTATTAAGACTGTCCAGCAGGAAAATATAAATCAAAATAGATAGGACTGTTCTTTAAAATAAAATACAAAACTCAGAGACAAGAATGTTTCCCATTAGTTCTATTTCGATTACACGATATTGTATATATTTCCCACTTGTTCGATATATAACAAAAAATAAATAACGAATTCAATCAACATAATATAACTATTACGATCTTATACCAAGCTCAACTTAGCGGAGCTGAGGGAGGGTATGGCAAAAACGGAATAACCTTGGTGTAAGTAAAAAAAATAGGCCTTATCGGTAATGTAGATTATTTTTAACCATTTAGCCGTTGTCTATACCAATGTTATAAAGAGGAAAGGTTTGATTTTTTGTTTGTTTGAATTGAATAGGCTTCGAAACTACCGGACAGATTTGAAAAATCCTTCACTGTTGGAAAGCTACATTATTCCCCAGTAACAGGCTATATTATATCGCCAAATTCCCACGGGAACGAAATAACGCGTGTAACCCCGCGGGGTACAGCTAGTCTTCTATATCAGACACATCAAACCAGTAACTTTGAAGTCTACGTTATTCAGAACATATTGGACGTAATCACACAGAAAGGACTCAATCAGCACTTTGCCCGAAATTGAGTTAGCTATACCAGGGTGCTAAGACATATCCATCATATAAAAAAAACAATTTACACAAAAAAGTTCACTACAACCTATTTTTTATGTACCCTGACTCAATCTACATATATGGCGGGTCAATAGCGCATCCAACTTTGAAGATCGGATATATTGCTCCGAAGTAACTTTTTGTGGATCGAGTCCTTTCTGTGTAACTAAGTACGTCCAATTTAAAATCACGATAACAAAATGTATCATTTGGTTAGCTACGGTATGTAGAACAAATGGGATTAAATGACAAAAATACTAAATTACAGGCATCAATCAAATACATTTTTTTTATATTTGAACCCAAACATTTTAGATTTGCTGTTTGCGGCAGTATCACTCCTGATAATGTGACCAGTGGGCCAAGATTTCTGTCTCACTAGTTCAATTAATTTGGTTAGTTGTTAGACAAAAGTTTGAACCTTTAATTGTAGAGGAGGTTAGGCTCATTTTTAACAGGTTTTAATAGCACCGGATAGGGTACGGTAAATAACTTTTTTTGGGTTATTTGTTTGGGATTCTTGTTTGAGAAAACATGAGCCAAATTTTTCGTTGCAAATAAATCGAACTAGGGAGACTAGAGGTTTTCTCCCAAATTTTACGATTATTCGTCCTTTTCATTCTTTACATCATTTGTGACCGACACTTTCTATATTGACAATTATTACTACCAAGGTCAAAATTAAAAAAAAAATGTCAAAAAACATTTAAAAAAATGAAAAAATTACACCAAATCCCCATTAACGGCAAACAATATTTTACAATGAAAAATCCAAAATAAATGCTTCACAATTGTGTCGACTTGCACAATGAGTATTTCAATTAATAATTAAGATAAAATATACACAAGTCATAATAATTATAAATAATATTAATAGTATTTACAACCCTAGAGATATGTTACCTAAATATTAAAATTTAAATTAAAAAAATTAAAGAATCACTTAGTCAAATTTATTAAAAAATAATAGTTTGAACATGTTCACGTTTATGGCAACACTGTTATCCTATCGAATATGACTTGTAGATCCTAAAAAAATATGGAAAAAAGAGTTTCGAAAAAAATACATAATTAAAAAAAAATTTTTTTTTTCAAATTCGGAATGGAACTACCGCATATAATGCGACATTATATTTCGTTAATACACCAAATAATTTATAATACGTTAAATAGTTACAATAACATACTTGTCCGTAATATTCCTAATGTATTTTTTTAATTATTTTAAATTTAATTATCTTTTTTAAAAGATAATACGCTACGTATACAGTTCGTTTAATTTTTTCAAAACTTTCGTTTGTTTTTTGTTCATGTGCCCTAATTTTTCGATTATTCCCTTTTCACGTTAAACACGCTACAATAGTCACTATAAAACTACAAAAAGAAAATAAATAAATTTTGCCGAAAATAATAATAATGGAAGATTACATTTCATTCCTACCCTAATTTTGCCTCCATTAACACCCAGATGAATACTTAGTCTTTCATTGGTTATGACTTTTATTACCAAGTAATCTTACTAATATGGGAAAGTGAGTTTGTTCCGCTTTCACGCCGTAACTACTGAACCTTATTTTCGCGCTATAATACCCCGTTTAAAACTTCTAATAATAAGCCAATGAGTAGATTTCTTTAATCGGATTATATCAGAAGGATACATCTAATTTAATAAATTTCGGTGATAAAGAGACAGACCATAGTTTTCAATTTACTCAAAAGATGTTGCTACTGTGTTCAGTGTCGATGGTCAATCAAAGACTTCTTTGGCTGAAACGTGTTGCAAAACTGTCAATCGATATTGACAGAAATGTCACGTCGTATTGAGCTGTGAGCGTCTGATTGACATTGATTGACAATCCACACTTAGTAGCGACCTCTATGTCGTATAGTAAAATTACTTTAAAAATGCCTTTAAATTATTACAAATACGCGAAAACAAATTAGGCGTTTTAACGTAAAGAAAAAATATTTTTTTTTGACAATACTGATTCCGTTCACTTAATTTTTTATAAATTCTAAATTACGTAATTTTACATCGATTATTTATTAATTATTACAATAATAGTAATAATATAATTATAGTAACCTGTATCATTCCTTTCGCAATTAAAAAATCTCAAGCAAACTATTATTTATCTTATAAGTGACTCATACAAAATCGCGTTTAATTTGAAATTCATTATAAATTATCAAAAATATTTTTACGCCAATTTTTTTCGAGCTTTTTAAGGCTCGTCAATTAAACACAGTGCAAAAGGACCCCGAGCAATGGTCTTAGAAACGTTGTTGGGCTCGTGTCAATATGAACAACTTTTACTATGGCGACAATGCGGGGAAATGAACACACAGTACAGAGTGTAAAAGGACCCCGAGCAATGGTCTTAGAAACGTTGTTGGGCTCGTGTCAATATGAACAACTTTTACTATGGCGACAATGCGGGGAAATGAACACACAGTACAGAGTGTAAAAGGACCCCGAGCAATGGTCTTAGAAACGTTGTTGGGCTCGTGTCAATATGAACAACTTTTACTATGGCGACAATGCGGGGAAATGAACACACAGTACAGAGTGTAAAAGGACCCCGGGCAATGGTCTTAGAAACGTTGTTGGGCTCGTGTCAATATGAACAACTTTTACTATGACGACAATGCAGAGAAACGAGTTAATTTTCGAGCGGTATTATCAGGTTAAAATTTTTTGATGATTATTTTGTATGGAAAAGAAAAAAAAACATTTTACCTTTCCTCGCATTGTCGCCATAGTAAAACATGATATCAACAGAAAATCGTCAATTTTGTATGAATATGAAATAATGTTTTATTCCTTTGCCCGCATTGTCGCCATAGTAAAAGTTGTTCATATCGACACGAGCCTAACAAATGTTTCTAAGACCATTGGCTCCGGGTCCTTTTACACTCTGCACACGCATATTTCTTTTCAAAAACACGACGACTTAGCAAGTTTTCAAAATTTTAAATGACTTTAAATTATTAATAAAATGAATGATGACAAAAAAATAACTAGTCCATAAACATTGATGAAATTATTGACGTTTTTTTTTTTTTTAATCATTATGAACAAGCGTTTGACCACCATCCTGCCTGATGTTAAGCAGCGATGTGGTCTACGATGGAGCACACTTGTTCAGTAGGTACTTATTCACCCGCGACTTCACGTTTATGTATGAATCAGATTTCAAGTTTATAATATATTCGGTTCTTTGTTAA
>SJJU01045135.1:0-14120 GCA_012932125.1 Conopomorpha cramerella | reverse complement strand
GTACGCACTATAAAAGTGGACGCAAACCGTTTGATTCGCGTAAATGGCAAATCCACCTGGTATGGATGACGTTTTGCCGTTCTCCTGGTTGTCCTATTGTAAAAACGCGATGGGGTATTAGGTATATAATAATAATATATATCCAATAATACCCTATTAAACCGAAGTACTGTTTCTGTAGGCCCTCAACTGACAGACTGTCACCAAGGGCCTAAGTGTGCTACACTCTGGTAGTTGCATCACTCTGTCATCGTAGCGGCATACCATATGAATTGCTAATTTCCATTCATTTCACTGGCGTCCTTAGTAAAGCTTCCCCAATGTTTTCCAAGTCGCACAGCGTGCTATGGAAAGGGCTATGCTCGGCGTTTCTCTAAAGGATCGCATCCGAACTGAAGTGATCCGACAGAGAACCAAAGTCATCGACATAGCTCGTTGTTTTAGCAAGCCGAAGTGGCAGTGGGCCGGCCATATTAGCCGCAGAACCGGGGGACTACCGTTGGGGAAAACGAGTTCTCGAGCGGAGACCGCGTCTCGGAAAACGGAGTGTAGGACGCCCTCGGGCAAGGTGGACTGATCTACGCAAGATGGCTGGGAGAAGCTGGATGCGAGAAGCCGAAAACAGATCACAGTGGCGTGCAATTGGAGAGGCCTATGTCCAGGATTGGACAAGTATGGGCTGATGATGGTGAATGTTTTCCATGACCATGTGAAGAAAAATGTCAATAAATAGCATGCTTGGCGAGCGGGTCGGCGATCGCAGTGGTGTTGTGGTTTAACTCACAGAGAGCGCTGCTGTCCGTCCTCTGGAGGGGTGCCAGGTGTTTTGTAAATATGACATAAAAAATATTTTCGGGTAAGCCTATACCTATCAGGGAGCGGGGGCGCAAGGGCGTCAGTGAGCTGACAGGATGCTGATACAAAAAGTACAATCAGCTGATGGAGTGTCTATGAAGAAGTCGGATATTTTTTTTCATTCAGGGTCATTGGCATCTGCTGTAATGTACTCAGTAGTGCTAGAGCACTACTACGTTTCTGTAGACAGAAACACTAGAATTCGGCTAAAAAGCGTATTTCCTGTAGGATTAACCTGTAGGTATAATTATCAGTCAAAAAGTCAACATTTCTTTATTTCATCGTTATAAGTGCTATAACATACAGATATACAGTACCATAACACAAAGCTTGATGAACGTCATAAATGACTTTAAAACATACGTAATCGTCCCCGGTTCGAATTAATTATTTTACTGGCCAGAAGAACCGGGAAGAAACTGGCACCTTTTCAAATCGCCAAGGCTTACTGCTAAGTATAAAAATAAATTTAAAAAAAATATACTTCACGCCTTTAATCCCAAAGAGGGGTAGGCAGAGGCACTTGCTAAAGCAAATACCCACGGTTCACCAAGCGTATTGAACCCAACGTGACAGGGGGTGAGCCCATCGCCGTTATAGGGTTCACACACCTTTGTGGTGTGCGGGTTTCATCACGATGTTGTCCTTCACCGTACGAGCGTTGCGTTGCGTACATAGGCTCTGAAAAAGAGTTCCATTGGTACACGTCCAGTAGCCGGGCTCGAACCCGGGAGGTCCCGGTTACAAGTCAAGGATCCGATCAACTGGACTACAGACGCCATACTTAACATAAATATGACTTAATACTAATTTAACTAATGCTTCATGGCCGGATATATTGTATAATAATTATTACACGTAAATAGGGTTCACTAAGCATTCTTAAGGAACGACTACTCAGCACTACCTACATAATTTTGCTCCATCAAAGAAAATACACTTTCAAGGAAACGTGGCTTACCACCCACACAGTAATACCGAGAAGTAACTTATCAAGGCAAAGAGAATACGTCCAACATTCCATATACGATCATATTTATGTAATAGTTCAAAGGCATTTCCTACATTTTAATCGATTACTTGAGAAATCTTCAGATCATTTACTGTCATTTCTTCACTATCACTGCATATATAAAAGATAGACGCTTCCCTCTGTCTGTCTGTATGAAGATTTTAGATTTTTGAAAACTATGTATGCAACCGATATAAATTTTAACTCAATATTGTTCTCCGAGTATATAGGCGCGAATATAATCAAAGGCAAGCTCGAGCTTACCTTTGTCATTTTACTCGACGTTTCGACGCAGTTACAGTGATAAAAAAACCTTATTGAATGTTTTCACTGGAATTATCTAAAGATTTCAGAGAAGTTATCACAGAATAATCACATAAGGTATGTAGCACTACAGGACACATAACTATTTAAACAGTAAATTTCACATTGTACTTAAAAGTTGGATTTTATGATAAATATTACACGAGTTTATGTAATGGAGTCGGTAATTTGAGAAACAGACGTCAAAAGAGTCCAATTACCATCAGAAAAACATCTAACCTTGTCTGATTAAGGGTTAAGAGCTGGCACACGCTAAATAGGTATTGCTCAGTACGAGTTGATACACTTTTGATTGCCTTGTGCGTATCTTGAGTATGTGTATTATTGATTACATTTTCTATTGTTTCTTTTATTATTATTAGTTCTTAAGTTGGTAAATAAACTAAACGATTGACGAAAGAGATTTATATGGGTGATGTAATGGGCCGGGTGAGTAGAGCTCGCCCCAGAAGGACATACATAGACCAGATTGGTGATGTCCTGGCGGAAGGTCTTTGTTTCCTGTGCAGTACATTCTGAAGGATGCAATAAATAAATACTGAATAAATGTCTTCAAGTCACTGGGGTGAATAGGTACCTAATGAACAAGTGTGTTCCATCGTAAACCACATCGTTCATAAGGTACCTATTCGACTTGAAGACCTTCAGACTGTACCGCGCAGGAAACAGACTCCGGTAAGTCATTCCACATCCTGGCGGTTCGCACTATGAAAGTAGACGCAAAGCGTTTGGTTCGCGTAAATAGTAAATTCGAATTAATTTCTTATTCGAATTAAGCATTGTACACGTGCGAACCCGGGCCGAGTCACTACAGTGGTAGTTCTAAACTCACTTCCTTTTAATCATTATAAAGGTTCTTTTACGATATTTCTTAGTCTTTAAATCTATGGTTCTTTAGGTTCAATTTACGATGGTCACAATGTATCATTATTTATGATGGAAACGACGTGTTCGCTATGATGTGACAAAAAAGGTTGGGAAAAATATAGTACCTATTACCTTCCGCGTAAGTATCACTGTTGCTTATAAAAATAACATTGAATGACTTTGTATTGTATGCAGTTTTATTGATGGCGAAGATCAATTTATATAAGACGGTTTACTTCGTGGGTGATGATTGGAAAGCTGTAAAAAAGGTCGTATAGGTAAAATCGATTATGTTACAAATTTGTCACAATTATTCCAACGGGATATTGCATGACTGTATAGTTTATGGATGGATACAATGTAGGGAATTGATGTGGTGTAGTGGCTGCGATATTTTGCTTGTGGAGGTGAATATCAAAACCACAAGATATTCACTTTTTACAATTTGTTAGGAATCAATAAAAAGCTTCTGAGTCCTGGAACATTTCTTCAAATTATGATTGGATATATGCGATTTTGACAAAAAAAACGTTTTTGATAACACTTTAACCTTTAACTATGGACGTTCAATTTTTGTTACGTAGATATGGACGCGCGGTCTCAGAGACCGCTACATACAAAGGTCGGATAACACACTTTTATGTTACTGACATACTAGTTTTTTTATCATATCCCCTTTATAAGTATTTAAATGTAAATTTAAACACAAAATACACATATATATTTATTTATTCTTTAGAAAAACTTAGCATGTAACAGTATTAGGCACTTTTCAGACGTTTTAACTTGAGATCACTTATAGGTTATAATATTTCAGAAAAAAATCTTTCAAATTAACTTTAGCTTGACTTACAATAAAATATAAAAAACATAGTATAAAAATAACATAAAATTAGCTTCTCAATATAAAACTTGAAAATTTCAACAATGCCTCAACTTGTCCATTTTATTGGCAGTCTTTGCACAAAGGCTTAGAGCACTGAAGGTATTTGGGCTGTCCACAACCCACACAAGTGTAAGTCGTCTCACGTTTAATCTTTGTTGGTCAAAGCCTACGCATCTTACGTTTAGGCACATCATTGTTTTCTGTTGCTAGTTCTTCATTTGGCATATCAGGACCCAATACACGTCACACACAAATCTAAATGCATGTGTTGGAATTTATCGTCAAATTTAGAATTATCTAAGCGCAATAATTTGGTTGCACCTTGTGGATTTGATAAATTAGACTTCCATTTCAATTCAGAAGTACTTGGTCTGTAATTTTCCGTCATTTTTATTGCAAAATACTTGAAAACAACAAAATCAACGCCAACTTAATTCATTACACAAACGTGGACGTGCGGTCTCAGAGACCGCCGAAGAAATTAAAAGGGATATAACTCACCAAGTTCGCAGCCAGCGACGCAACCAACCGTCTCCATCGTCGTTTAGCTACTAAAACTGAAGCTATACAGATGCACAGACGTGGTACCCGCAGGGGAGCGGAGGGGTACAGAAATCACAAACTGCTAGCGGTCTACGAGACCGCACGTCCATAGTTAAAGGTTAATGAGGGATTTACGCAGTTTTGTTTAACTTTCCTTATCCAGGATGGGGTGAAACAACATGTTAAACGAATTAAGAAATATGGAGAGAATTGATGAAAGTAGATTGACGAAAGGGATTTATATGGGTGATGTAATGGGCCGGGTGAGTAGAGGTCGCCCCAGAAGGACATATGTTGATCAGATTGATGTCCTGGCAGAAGGTGGCGTGAAACGTACTCGAAACCGGAGGTCATGTATGAAAAGATGTATGAATGTAGATGAAGCGAAAGGGGTATGTCAGGACCGTGACAAATGGAGATTTGTAGTCTCTGCCTACCCCTCTGGGAGACAGGCGTGAAGTGTATGTATGATATATGTAAGAAAAATGGATATGTTGCGTTTTGATATTCACCTCCTCAATTGGAAGGTTGCGGGTAGCTCTAAACTTACTTTCTTTTAATCATTTTAAAGCAGAGGATTGCTTTGGCCATCCAGCGAGGAAACGCAGCTAGCATAATTCTCGAATTGAGACCGCGTCTCGACAAACGGAGGCAAAGTGGACTGGCGATATGTGCAAGAAACTGGATGCGAGAAGCCGAAAACAAATCACAATGGAGTGCAATTGGAGAGGCCTATGTCCAGCAGTGGATGAACATGGGCTGATGATGATGAATGAATGAACACTTTATTGTTTACTGGATATCTTAATATATAAAAGGAAAAGCTGACTGACTGACATATTAACGCACAGCCCAAACGGCGTAACGTGTACACTTGAAATTTGGTACGGACGTAGCTTAGGTACCATAGGGGTGCACTAAGAAAGGAATTCCTGAAATTCCCACGGGAACGGGAATAAACAGAAAAAATCTTTTGTATGAAAAATCTAAACGGCTCAAGTTAGACGCTCAAAATTTGGGATGCAGGCATACTTTCACCTCTTCTTTTTTCGCTTTTCATTGACATGGTATCTAAATCTCTGTATACATCCTATCATTTCTACGCTGATGACTTGCAGCTATACACATTCTCCAAAGTTGAGGATATCAATTGTGCCGTATCAAGAATCAACAATGATCTGTGTCGTCTATGTGTATGGGCTAGTAATTTTGGTATAGCGGTAAACCCAAGCAAATGCCAGGCTGTGCTTATTGGAAATTCTCGCCAACGGCAAAAAATTGACATGTCCAAATTATCTGTGGAGTATAACGGTTGCCCTATTGCTTTTTCTCCAACATGCACTGATCTTGGACTGACTATTGACTGCAACTTGAATTGGAAGCCTCAGGTCGAATCACTGTGCCAAAAGTTTTTCGCTTCTTTTCATGCCATCATACGTTTTAAGAACTTCCTCCCATTTCAAACAAAGCTGCAATTAGTTAACACCCTTCTTCTTCCCATACTTGATTATGGTGACGTGTGCTACGTGGGATTAGCTGAGGCTGAGCTATTGGACAAGCTGGATCGCCTCCTCAACCACTGCATCAGATTTATTTTCAATCTCAGGAAATATGACCACGTTTCTCCATATAGGTCCCAACGAAAATGGCTGACGATCCGTCAACGTCGGGACGTCCGAGCATTGTCCATCCTGTTCAAAATCTTGAACGATCCTGCGTATCCCCAGTACCTAAAGAATCGTTTCCATTTCTTGTGCGACGCTAACGATCTTAACCTTAAATCGTCTCATAATCTGCTGCTCAGAACACCTCACCACCACTCGGTCTATATGTCAGATTCTTTCACGGTGACAGCTATACGATTATGGAATTCCCTACCCCTTAATATAAGAAAATCACCATCTTGCGAGTCTTTTAAACGCTTAGTTCGTGCGCATTACCTGGGCGATTAGGTATCGACGCCTATTATTACCTACCTATATGTATATTTTGGTGGTGTATTGTATTATTGTGTATGTGTATGTACCTATGTGTTGGATTATGTATATATATTTATATAAGTATGTTTATGTATAGTAGGTATTAGTAAAACATAGAACTGTTAGTGAGTTTTTTTTTTTTCAATTTTATGTACTTTTTAGACCCTGAACAGTTTTATTATAGTATATATTTGTACTAGTGTAACAATTTTTTTAAATTTTTATTTCCTATTTCTAATTGTTTGTATAATTGTCGTGTTTTAATTTCTATTTTGTTTTTTGTTTTTATTGTATCCTGGCACACCCATCGGTCTTTCCCATTACTGGCGGTTGACTGGTAGAAAATGCTTTAGCATTAAGTCCGCCATGTGTACTTTTTTGTGCATTAAAGTGTTTAAATAAAATAAATATATACTAAAACTACGCGAATTAAATCGCGGGCCGTCCACAAGTTATACATAAATTAACACTGACTCAAAAAAAGTAGGTACAACGTTACGAACACAAGTAACCATGACTGTACCTACACGGTATCAATGATATGGCGGTTCCCATTATAAAGACAATGCATTCGCTTCCTGACAATTTCCTACCGTGTGTGTGTATTACGAAGTTATTCAAAGAAACAGTGTGATCGAACAAGCGTCTAATTTAAAGTTTCATTTCCGTTGAGAAGGTTGATTGAGTTGCGTTAATATTATGGAGACGTGTCATAGAAAAGAAATATAATAGTAGACGGATCATCATAATGTCCGTGTTAGACTCCTGAATACGGAGCTGAGGCGTGGACACTGACGGCACGGCTGGACCACAAGCTCAAAGTCGCACAGCGTGTTATGGAAAGGGCTATGCTCGGCGTTTCTCTGAAGGATCGAATCAGAAATGAAGTGATCCGACAGAGAACCCAAGTCATCGACATAGCTCATCGTTTTAGCAAGCTGAAGTGGCAGTGGGCCGGCCATATTAGCCGTAGAACCGACGACCGTTGGGGAAAACGAGTTCTCTCATGGAGACCGCGTCTCGGCAAACGGAGTGTAGGACGCCCTCAGGCAAGGTGGACTGATGATATACGCAAGATGACTGGCAGAAGCTGGACGCGAGAAGCCGAAAACAGATCACAGTGGCGTGCAATTGGAGAGGCCTATGTCCAGCAGTGGACAGGTATGGGCTGATGATGATGATGAGACCCCTGACTGTTAAATCATTTTTTGATGTCAAATGATATTAAATGTTTAAAACGGGTATTATAGCGCGAAGATTAACCAAAGATTAGCATTCAGCTTACATTAACATTGCTATTAGCGTCGCAAGCTGACCACGACACATGTAATTGTGTCGAAACGTCGGGCAAACAACGAAAGGTAAGCTGAATGCTGAATGGTTAACCCCAGACTGTAGTCTCAGTAGAAGGATACCAAGATGTTTTGTGTTATACAACGTGACAATTAAGACACCTAAATTATTTTTTCCAGGTCTTTGGAATTATTAAATTAACCCTTTTTTATTTAAATATAATAAATAAAAACAGGAACGATTTAAATAAAAAAATGGTTTGAAATTATTTTACACACCCTACAAGGTATATTGTACCTGTTAATTTCTTCGACGCTTTATTTTTTATATTTTGTTTATTGGAGTGAAAACATATACATACATACATACATACACTTCACGCCTGTCTCCCAGAGGGGTAGGCAGAGACTACAGATCTCCATTTGTCAAGATCCTGACATACCCCTTTCGCTTCATCTACATTCATACATCTTTTCATACATGACCTCCGGTTTCGAGTACTTTTTCACGCCACCTTCGGCCAGGACATCACCAATCTGGTCTGTATATGTCCTTCTGGGGCGACCTCTACTCACCCGGCCCATTACATCACCCATATAAATCTCTTTCATCAATCGATTTTTATCCATTCTGAAAACATATATAAACAGAAATAGTAAACCGTTGAATGGTGTACAAAAGATTAGCATAGTTTACATCCTAGACATCACTCACTAAGATTAATAAAACAAATTGATCACAAAAATTAAACTAGTCGAGTAGGTACGGTCGGCCAAAAAAATGGTCTATCAGTTTCGATGACACCTCCTGTGTCACTAAAACATCAATAAGGTAGAGTTGGTATATTGTGACAAGTGAACAATGAACCTTAATGTCTAATGACATTCATATGAGTTTCAACCTTACGGTGGTAGAGCAGATTCTTGACCGACTGTACACACAATATTACGTGTGCAAATTACATACATTTTTTATATAGACATTACAATAATAAATTACAAAGATTCATCATGGATCACAATTGATTGATTCGAGGACAAGGCATTTTAATAAACACTTACCGGGGTTCATGGCCACCTCCGTGTAGTAGGGTGCCCATATAAACAGATATTAATTTAGACACCAATGGGACTCTTTTTCATGCAACGCTCGTACGGTGAAGGACAACATCGTGATGAAACCCGCACACCACAAGGTGTGTGAGCCCTATAACGGCGATGCGCTCACCCCCTGTCACGTTGGGTTAAATACGCTTGGTGAACCGTGGGTATTTGCTTTAGCAAGTGCCTCTGCCTACCCCTCTTTGGGATTAAAGGCGTGAAGTGAAGTGGTATAATTTAGACACGATACCAAAGTATAATATATGAGACTCATTATTATACACGAAGATCCCACTTTTTCAGTTTTTCGGATCTCAAAAATGTCACTTTGTAATGGAAAATTTTCTTTGACGTTTTTCTGACAGATTTTCGAGCGAAGAATTGTCATTACTGTCAAAGTTTGTTTGGAAAGTTTGACAGTAATGACAGTTCTCCCCCCCGAAAATCTGTCAGAAAAACGTCAAAGAAAATTCCCCATTGTGTATGTTATTTCATCGGCTTAATATAAGTTATGCATACAACTTTTAACAACTTGTATGTGACAAGGAAAGTCTAAAGGATATGAATCGAAAACAGAAATTGATGTATCATACAAACTTACCGATCTGCTGATTGATTTGTAACGCAGACAAAATCAGTCCAGTGCTTTTTGCGTTAGGCAGACATTAGACGATACGTTTTGATCTCAGTTTTACCACAGGTATGACTGTGATTGACGGATTTCCTATCGTCTAATATAGTGAATGATGTTTGAATTAGTATTAGTAGTCATTCCATAAATCATGACTGATGGAATTGAATGACGCTTGCAATATCTGCCTAAATCCTTTTTTCGTTTTGGCTACTAAATTTCTTGGGAGAAGTTATTTGATACCATGGTTAGAGAAACTTCTTCGATTTTCCCCAACGTTTCGAATTCAACGTTGTATACAAAAGCTTTATACCTAGGTAGCTTTGATCAAACTCTACCAATAGCCAATAACACTGTCTAACGCAGTTTAACACTAACACAAGTATGGTCAAGCATAACATAGCAGTCTAAGTTCAAAGTTCAGATACTTGCAGCGAAGTCCAGGTCTTTACAAAATAAACGGCCATTAAAATCTGCCTTCGAAGCATCGATAGTAAACAAACACTTCAAGTAAACACGAGTGTCTAGGAACATTCCACTTGGCTAGATTACATTGGACCCTGGCTAAAGGTAATATTGATAGGGACAAAAGCTCATCTCATAATTGTTTAAGTTAAATCCCGACTGTGAAAGCACTTAAGACGCTTTGGGCAAACGGTGCAGTAGCTGAGAACATAGAGGTGAAAAAAACTGTAGATTAAACTTACAAAATACACATCGCGCCTTGTGATGAAGTAGGCAGAGGCACTTGCTAAGCAAATGCCAACGGTTCAGCAAGCGTAAGCCTGTCGCAGTTATAGGATTCACACACCTTGTGGAGTGGGGTTGCGGGTTTCATCACAACGTTTTCCTTGTCCTGACATACCCCTTTCGCTTCATCTACATTCATACATCTTTTCATACATGACCTCCGGTTTCGCGTAATTTTCACGCCACCTTCCGCCAGGACATCACCAATCTGGTCTTTATATGTCCTTCTGGAGCGACCTCTACTCACCCGGCCCATTACATCACCCATATAAATCTCTTTCGTTAATCGACTTTTTCCATTCTCTCCATATGCCCAAACCACCGAGGCATTCCCTTTTCAATCTTAGTCACTACGTCATCTTCTTTCAAACCGCAACTTTCTCTTAGCACACTATTCCTTATCCTGTCATTCCGCGTTGCGTAAGACATCACATATACAATTGTCAATTATTCTACTTTAGCTTTTCATCATAATTTGCGTTGCCTGATGATGATTAGCAGTCTATTAGTAATTGTGCAAACAAATATCCCGGGACATTTTACATACGGCTGCCTGACCCCGAACTAAGATACCGTGCTAAATAGAAATGTTTATTAATGAAGTAGATACTTTGACAATTCCCATGGTATTATACTTTGACAATTCCCATAAAGTTACAACAGCGCTAGTACGCTGTTAGTGAAGGTCTCAAAACTCTGGTCAAATGTACGCTAAATACGGACAATAATTAAATAAAAACGTCAACTAGTTAGTCAACGCTTTAACTTTTTATCAATACGGAAAGAGATTTCCCGGAATTTGACAGATAGAGTTCCATGATGGAACGCAATAAATTATTGAGTATTGATCTCAGCGTACCACTCGGGGAAACACATTCTCATACACATGTTATCTATACTAATATTATAAAGAGGAAAGATTTGTTTGTTTGTTTGTATTGAATAGGCTCCGAAGCTACTGAACTGATTTTGATGATTCTTACACTAAAAGAACGTTTTTCCAAATGAACATAGGCTACTTTTTATCCCGAAATTTCAATGGGAACGGGTTGATATTATTATAAAGAGGAAAGATGGATGGATGTTTGTAACGAATAAATAAAAGCTACTTGACGAAGGAACAAAAAGGATGCGAGTAACACCGTGTGGCACAGCTAGTATTTTATATGTACGTTTTTATTTTTGTCTCACATCTACATGCCTTTTAATTCCAAAGCGGGGAAGTCAGATCTCACATCCATTTAAAAAAAAACGATCTGCTAATTGAGCAAACGGTTCGCTTGTAATGAGTTGCCTTCTTTTCTACATCGCATAATTTCTAGAAACACGGACTGGATATCGGGTGACAATCGATCTTGAATAGATACCTATAAAAAATGAAGAATTACCTTGATGTTGAGACTTCTTCTTGATTGATTTTGGTATATTTAACGTAGTAGGTATTGGGTAGTTAAAAGAAATGAACAAGAGTACCATTACACCTTGCCTCCAAATATTGTTTAGTAAGACAACCCTAGAAGCTTATCTGGCCCAGTCGTTAGATACTTGGATCTGCCATCGCAGGTTTCAGGTATCCAGGTATCCCTTTTCAACCTATCTGAATATGGTTAGAATGAATATAATTGACCTTATGTTAAATCCAAATCATACCCTCTATTTTGAATAGAACCCTTGGAACTTGACAACACCTTCCCAAAATATATACATGTTCCATCTTCTAAATAACTTATTGGCTAAAGTAAAAATGTACAACAAATTAAAAAATTGGGTCTCTTTTTCATAGCCAATTTATGCAACGCAACGCTCATACGGTGACGGACTACTCGCATACCACAAGGTGTGTGAACACTATAACGGCGATGCCCACGTCTGTCACGTTGGATTAAATGCGCTTAGTGAACCGTTTGATAGCAAATGTCTGCTCTGCCTACCCCGTATTGGGATTAAATGGCGTGAAGTGTTTTTTTTTTACAATTTTACAACTAAACACATGAACCAAAAGTGTATTCCATAATTTTCCATAATATTGCTTGGTGAACCGTGGCTACTTGCTTTAGCACGTGCCTCTACCTACCCCTCTTTGGGATTAAAGGCGTGAAGTGTATTTTTTAAATTTTATTTTACTTACCTTACAATTTAATTAGATCTTTCTACATTTTTTTTTCTATTCTATGGAACAATCGAGAAGTGGACTGGTTTGTATCGTAAACGACGAAGCCCTTTATTATTAAGACATTTAAGTAACTGGAAAGTTTCTCATCTCCTCTTGTTTTTGAGACCAAAGTAGGTAAGTAAGTACGGGCTCAATTCTATTAATTTACTATTGGACTCGATAGACGTTGTCCTGTCATAACTTTTTATACCAATACTAGCAAACACGGCGAACTCCGTTTCGCCACCAGATGGCTTCGTTTCGTTTTCCCGCTTTTCTGTTGAAATTTTTCTTAAATTTTCTTTGCTATAAACCTTACGGAGCCTGAGACCTTTCCAACGAATGCAAAACCGTGGAAATCGGTTCGTGCGTTCTGATGTTATAGCGTCAGGGAGGAAAACCCGACTTATTTTTATATAGTAGATAAAATTAGGTTACCCTCCACGGTGACATGTGCCCAGCAGTGAATGTCATTTTTTTCTTTCATAAGAACCTTCTACTGTCATTTATAAGCACAACAAATGAAGAATTAGTGAAACGGTCACAGCGGCGGGGTGTCCAAGAGGATTTCCCCCTCGTCAAAAAAAAAAGACAGGATGGTAGTTTAATACTTGCTGACATGAAATTTTAAAAAAATCTGCCTATCTACAGGACGATATAAAAATTTCAGGAGAAGATTTTTCTTTTGTTTCAATTCATTGACACCTGCTTAATTGGTATGCAGTTTTCATCAAGATGTTATCCTTGAGTGTTGCGTTCGTCATTTTCCAGCCCTTAACCTACACGTAGCGTCGGCGCAACTAATGTATGTTTTCAGTTACACCTTTCATACAAGTATCGTTTTTCACACACTACGTGGTGAGTCCACTAAAAACCCACCGGTGACTTCTACGCGCGAAAGAGCCGGTGCCCCCGGAACACCCTGAAGAGTACGACATCCAGGGGACCTTCTTTGGCCTCCCACTTCCCATGTATCCATCTACGTTAATTGCGTAGCGTACATACATCAAGTTCTTAATATGTTTAAAGAATATATTGAGACTTTTTTATTTGTGGTTTTCTCGTAAATGCCATTGTCAGAACAGAACCAAATTGCCATGGGGTCATAAGGAAGAATTAACTTAAAAAATCATTTTTTTCTTTTCTTAAGAAAAAACAATCTTGCGAATCGGTTTTACCGGTCAAAAGTTTTAAAGAAACAAACATGCGATGGGCTCACCCCCTGTCACGTTGGGTTAAATACGCTTGGTGAACCGTGGGCTTTTGTTTTAACCAGTGCCTCTGCCTACCCCGCTTTGGGATTAAAAGGCGTGAAGGGTATTTTTATATAAAACTAGCAAACCCGGCGAACTCCGTTTCGCCACCAGATGGGTTCGTTTCGTTTACCCGCTTTTCTGTTGAATTTTTTCCTGAATTTTCATTGCTATAAACCTCACGGAGCCCGAGACCTTTCCAACGAATGCAAAACCGGGGAAATCGGTTCGTGCGTTCTGGAGTTATAGCGTCAGGGAGGAAAACCCGACTTATTTTTATATAGCAAATAAATTCCGACAACATCGTGATGAAACCCGCACACCACAAGGTGTGAACCCTATAACGGCGATGGGCTCACCCCCTGTCACGTTGGGTTAAATACGCTTGGTGAATCGTGGGTACTTGCTTTATCAAGTGCCTCTGCCTACCCCTCTTTGGGATTAAAGGCGTGAAGTGTATTTATTTTTTTTTATT
>SJJU01045120.1:0-10169 GCA_012932125.1 Conopomorpha cramerella | reverse complement strand
CGGAGGGCGAGCTGCCCGCGCGCAGCGTCAGGAAGTCCGACGTGCAGTGGCTGGGGACAAGCGTATGGTTCAATAGTGTGTAATGGTGGGCATACATGATCCTTCCTATCGTCCAATCGGCATGACGGTACCGATTGTATCAGTTAGAATTGACCGTGTGTGCGAGTGGCTTTCTAACTGTCATGCCAATCCACTCGCACAAACGGTCAATTCTAACTGATCCAATCGGTAGCATCATGCCGATTGGACGATAGGAAGGATCATGTATGCCCACCATTAGCGGCATGGTTATTTTTTTTTTCGTGATGAAAAACCCGGCGATGGGCTCACCCCCTGTTCCACGTTGGTTAATTACGCTTGGTGGGAACGTTGGCATTTGCTTATAAGCAAGTGCCTCTGCCTACCACCGCTTTGGGGATTAAAAGCGTGAAGTGTATTTTTTTTAATCACTATGAAAAAGCGTTTGACCACCATCCTGCCTGATGTTAAGCAGCGATGTGGTCTACGATGGAGCACACTTGTTCAGTAGGTACCTATTCACCCGCGGCTTGAAGACCTTCAAAACTATACTGTGCAAGAAACACAGACTCCGGCAAGTCGTTCCACATCCTGGCGGTACGCACTATGATTTTTTAAAAGCTTTCATTTTGCAATGTTTGTATGTAATCTCGCGACAAGCTTTTATAACATATTAATAGTGTAATGACGTTAGAAGTTGCTAGTAAAAGTTTTAAAGTTTTTTAGCGCAGGTAAATAAAAGCTTATTTTTAAAAAGGTTTTTACTTTGAATTCTACTGCAGGAACATCGGTATATAATGCTCAAAATAATGCCTTCATGATAAACTCTGTATAGTTGGACAAATATACAGTTCTTGCGTAACTCACAAGAAATCAATATGGTAAAGCTAAACTGAACCTTCTCGTCTAACAACATTAATAAAAAAGTGAATTTCGTCCTTCGAGTAGTAGTCTATTTAACCGACCGTACCTATGTATCTTCCTAATATTATAAATGGGAAAGTGAGTTTGTTTGTTTGTTCCGCTTTCACGCCGTAACTACTGAACCGATTGCTTTGAAATTTTGCAGACGTATAGTTAACAGTCCAGTTTAAATAATAGGGTACTTTTACCCCGAAAAAAAAATGATATTCCCGAGGGAGAACAAAAAGATTCCTTTATACCGCAATATAAAAGAATTCCACGCGGGAAAAGCTGCGGGCGGAAAGCTAGTAAAAAAATAAACAGTTCCAAGTTTATATGACAATTGTAAATAGCGAAGAACAATAAACTAGTAGAAAATCGGAATACAATCCATGTCCAAGTTCTCAGTATTAGAATGTATTGCTAACAGCAGACGCGGAGATAAATCTTTGCAGCGCAGCACCCGCCGCCGCCTCGCGCCGCCGCGCCGCGTGCGGGCGGCATAAACACACTTCCCGGCTGCCACCTCGCTTTGCTAGCTCACGCCTTTACAATGCTATACTCACTACATACCTACAACTGTTATTTAATATATTGCCTAGAATCAGCCGGAAATACACTATTACCAAGTTAAAATGTACGAATGCGTATAACGTATAATATTTTGTGTGATATTGCACAGTGAAAAACTGTTACATACATACATTTCATGGATAGATACGGTATATACACTTCTAATTTGCGGGTTCCGGCTGTACAATTTGTACTACTAATACGTGATATACTGTGTGTTAAAGGACCCCTAGCAATGGTCTTAGAAAAGTTGTTGGGCTCGTAAATATGTATGAACAACTTTTCATATTGACGAGCCCAAAAAAAATATTTTATCTCTCCATGTTGAATAGACAATTTTCTGCCTGGGGAGATGACATTTTGTATGGATTTTTTTCTTTTCTTTAGCCCGTTTTCGTGCCCCACTGCTGGGCAAAGGCCTCCCTCTGTTTCCTCTACTCCATTCGATTTTGAGCCACCTATTGCCGCCCCATTTACACGCAGTATTCAATTTAATTAGCAGTGATAATGTTACGACGAAACGAAAACAGAAGGCACAATAATTCTAGAAATTAACTGTCTTCATTCCCAACAACATTGTGCTACATGACGAATTAACTATGACATAAAAGCATTAAAACTTGCGCCAACGTAAAAGATTACGACAAGAAAACCAGGGCCTGCATCGAAGTTGAAGTTAAAAACTTGTACTACGAAAGTTCTGTTTCCGTCGTTGTAATAATAATAATTTTACTACAAAAGTTTCAAAACGATAAAATTGTTAGTCAAAACGCGGACTAGAAGTCAATAATTAGTAAATAGTTATGACGTGGTATGACTTGTCTAACCATCCAGACGATGATATTTTGTAGTATATTTTCAATTTCATCGTAGCGGTAAACTATTTTTTATTTCATTAAGGATAACCAACAAGGTCTTATACAAAACATATGTGTAAAATAACAATAGACAAAACAGGTAAGTGCAGCCTTAATAATAAGCTACCACTGAGAGCCCACAACCAGGTACAATAGTAGTCACACTATCTTACATAGTAACAAAAGTACATAAAAATACAAAGTAAAAAAAAAAGCAAACAGTTAAAGCAAGTGAGTGTTTGCGTTTTATGCAGTAAACAATTAACTATGAGTATTTATGGTATTGTTATTCTCATTTTACTGTGGTCATTGGCACCTACCTCTATGTGTGTATATATTATATCCCCGAAAAAAAGATTTTAGTGACGTGTTGTTTGTTACGTTATAGGTATTGAGTAGAAACATCCTCGAAAGTACCTATATCTGGCCATATTAAACGGGCTGAGATTGTGGACTGTAGAATAAATAGGTACTCAACCCAAGAAATATCGCAAACATTTCGCGAAATGTCGATCTCATAAACATGTTGAAAATCATCGACATTCGACCCTCAATATTGCATTAAACCCTGGAGACAATACACTATGATGTCTTGCCGTTTCATTTCCATACAAGAGTATCGTAAATCCGGTGCACACTGATAACACGAGAATATTGCATTGCTGGTGCATTACAATGTGCAATTTGTATTCAATGCGATGTAGATTTAAATTGATCCAATGCAGACGATTGCAAGACGGTATTTTACTACAATATTACGTTATTATTACTGTACAAGTCATTTGCCTGTTTCAACAAGTGAGCACGATCGAGAGGGGTGACTTGCTTTTTTGTGAAACTCATTAAGTGGATGCTTACATCGATGCTTTGGTGCAAAATTATGACTCTAAAGCAATCTTTTGCTATTAACTTGACTTAACGTCGAAGTGCGAACACTGTTTGGGAAGTTTTTAAGATCTTAGTAATAGTATAATTTCCTTCGCAGCAAATTCATAGCGAACGGATTTATTTTTTATGTTGTTTGTCCCAGTTATTTTTTGGTTTACACAAGTAACTAATTAGTAATTACAGACAGCGCCGCTCTTTGTGTTGGGACTTATTACGTATTAATATTTTTTATACCTACCGTGAGTAAAAATACCAGGTCATGTAATAAAACTCAAATAAATTATATAATTTTGAAAGTAATATTCAAGACAACAATAATTTATGACTATATTTTCGCTATTTTATAGTCTTTTAAAAACAGTTTCTTTTACTCTCGCTTTAGCTCTCCTCTATTGCGTGATAAATTATGTGGGACCCAGATCGCAAATATATCGTCTATTCTTGCTTATATCTACTATAAATAACCTTTGCTTTGAAATATATTTTTTTCTTGCACCCGTAAATAATCCGTCTTTTTATATAAAAAAAATGAGACAGAACCAACGTTAACAAATCTTTTCTAAATGCAGTATCTGGACGAATAGGTACATTTAATTTAATTTTCTAGAAAGCAATAACCTTCTATCATATATACCGTTTTCAGTACTAAGTTTGAAAATGCTTAGTTAGTTTCAGTTTAGTTTGTAACACGTGAAAGCTGTCGCCTCAGCGCAATGTGCACAGAGACCGCATCTCGTGAGGGTACAAATCTGCAACCATATCGCAACATGTAAACTACACTCGAAGGCAAAGAATTCGCCCGATATATATACAGGGTGGGTTGGCAAAGTTGTTGCCTGCAACAGGGGCAACAACCTTCTTTGAGAAAAGACTCGCTATTCATATACTAGTGTTAGACGTACCAAATCGAATAAAAAAGGGGCATTCTAACACAATTTATCACACACAAGCAACGAGCTTTCCTTTCTTTTCAAAACGCCCACGACGCACATTTAGTTGGCAGCACAATAACATCGCAATATTAGTTACATTGGTTATGGGTATTACTTTAAATTAAAGGACCTGAAAGGGGTCGAAATAATATACCCTAGAATTGTTTGCTCTCGTGTTACAGGCCCCACCCTGTATATAGGTACCTATATAAAAGCCGTTATCGCGGTGCAATACGTTCCCGGCTGCACTAATACATGTTTTCAGAGAGGAAGCTGCTTTAGAGATTTAGAAGAGGCAGCCGGAGCTCAGGAGGGAAAACGCCAATTTAGCACCTTCCTACAGAAAGTGTAGCTAATGTAGCGCCATTATTAATCAGCTGGTTCGTTGCACGGAAAAGGAGGTAGGGTGGTTCTCGTTTCGTACCGGTTTGTTCAATGTTTTAAAATTCTTTTTAAATACACAACTAGCAGCTGTCCCGGCAAACATTTGTTTTGCCATAATAAGTTGCCTTTTTATCGCAAGTATTGGGAGAAATACAACCGGTAGATGCATGCATCCAACAAATAGATAGTAGCCGATTCTCAGACCTACTGAATACGCATATAAAATTTGGTAAACATCGGTAAAGCCGTTTTGGAGGAGTACGGTAACTAACATAGTGATATGGAAATTGTATACCACAGTGCCGCAATGTTAAGTACAATACTCCTCTTAAACGGATTTACCGATTTATATAAAATGTTATACATATGTATTGGGTTGGTCTGAGGATCGGTCAACATCTATTTCTCATACATACATCCGCAGTATCTCTTCCAATACACAAGGTACCAAGGGTACTTACTATGGGAGACAGTTAATAATTTGACAAAAATAACATGCGGAGTTCCACAATGCACTATAAGTTGCATAAACATGCACAAAACCCGATAAAAACCGTGAAAATTAATCAGTGCGCTTTCGCTTCATCATTGCATAGTTCGCTCATCTCAGATTTTTTACAAACCAGCTATCGGTTTTTCGTTGATACCCACAAATAAAGTGCTTTATACTCAAGACTCAAGTGTTCCTTCTTCGTCTAGTCACGGGTACACGCAGGTCGCATGTAAATTAGCGAAGGAGATCGCACTAATTGGGGAGCTCAAATGTAAAAGTTTACTTCAAACTCCTGCGTGTTAATTTATCACTGACATTCCACAATTATCCTTCTCTGTCCTCGCACGTATTTTGTAAATAAACGTCCCAAGATTTGGCGCCAATGCTCCCCTCTAGAGGCGCTACTCTATAAACAGATAGGTATTTTTTTTCTTAAGAGTCCCTGTGAAATGTCGAGCTTTTGTTATTATAGTTTTTGGGAAACATTTTAATGCTGAGAAAACTTCTGCGACAAAAAATATATTCCGGGACATTTCACACAGCACAAACACGTCACTATAACAATTATTTCATCGATGTAAATAGAACTCACGTACGACGTTCGTTCTAGAGGTAGGTGCCACTATTGTCCTTTTGTCAATTAACGGACAGTTGACGGACTTATGTCGTCTTGTAGACAGGATGTCTGCCTCTATTCGGTAAGATTGTTGGTTCGATTCGCACCGCTGACAGGTAGTTAGGTGACGATCTATTCATTACTTATTGTATGTGTTAGGGTGTTTTATTTATACATGTGTGTATTTAAAAGAAAAGAAAAATGCCTATTTTAATAAATAAAGTTTATTTTGTTTTCTGATGCTCGTAACAGCTGTGTGGTGACGGCAAATGGAACACCATGTTCACCACCACAGGTCAACATTTCCCGCCGTGGGGTTCGTAAGAAGCGACCGAGTGTACAATTCAGAGGACGGGCAGCAGAGTACTCTGTGAGCTGTTAAATCACAAAAACACTGCAAGCGTGGCGATTATTGGCATTTCCCCCCAAATGATCACGGAAATTATTGGGGTGGCCCTCGTCCAGCAGGGAAGATCTGATGATGATGTTTGACAGAAGTGCTTTAGTTCCTTTACATGTAATGAAGGCAGTGTGTGTATCGTTGTAAAACATTTATTTAAGTACATATTCAGTCAGTATTTCAAAGCAAGCAAAGAAATTGTAGGGTTAAGCGAACTGAAAATATCTACACCATTTTACACCTTTCGAGTACCTAATTGTAACAACAAAGCCTCTTTGTACGTTAATGCCTATTCTACGGCTCTCGGCACTTTTCCCCTTTGTTTTAGTGAAATGAAAGTAGCTAATTAATTTGAAGTGTAAAAATACAGCTCTACATCTACGTTGCCGGCGTGTAAACGGCGAGGGGCGGGGAGATGTATATCATAGTTACCCTACCCATATCTCAATCTAGATAACGGAGTTTTCTTGTTTGAAACTACGTTTTCAGAAATAAAATAGTATTCACTTACTAGATATCTTAAATGCAATAACTGTACTTGTTTTTGAAATTAAAGACCAGCTGAACCCGGGAAACGTTGTTTGGCCAATATACATTGTTAACAGTACGATTATGCATGTATCATGCATATGAACACTCCTCAAGAATCATTATGTCTATTAAAGAAATCCGCACCAAAATCCGTTCGACAGTTTTAAAGATCTAAGCATACATAGGCACAGACAGCGAGAGGCGACTTTGTTTTATACAGTATTAAAGTGATTCTACAGTCAAGTACTGTTCCAACAATTCTTCCGGTTTTTGCCTGGGATATGGATATGTAATGGCTGGGAAAACAATATTATTAATTTAACTAATATCCGATTTCGTGAAGCGTAATCAATAGTACAACGCAATCCAAACAATTGATCATTGACATGATTTGACAGCGCTCCAAGAAACCGGATATACATATCTAACTACGTAATGTATTACGTAGAGAAATGAAAAAAAAATACGCTTTTTAATCACCAAGTGGGGTAAGCAGTGGCACTTCCTAAGCTATATTACGAAAATCTATATTATACAGGGTGTTACAAAAACCTGCAGTGGGAATTGAAGGGCCTATAGAGAAAGCCTTTATTAATGGAACAACATAGAGGAAATTAAGAATATCTTCACATAAAGGAATTAAACTACTTATCGAATTTCATGACCACTTGCTGTTTTCGATATCACTACAAAATCGCGCACATCCCTTAAGTAAACAATGAAGGAATTGACTTTTGAAATACTAACCTAAGAACGACGATTACCAGCGACATCCACTTATGAATATTGTATTATACGAGTAAATGATTCACATTCGATGAACTACATAGCAGCATCACACAAATATCTCAATAAATTCACAATAAAACTTAATCATATCAACATGTTTTGGATGTAGATGGGTGACATGTAACCGTCAATCAGACGTCATAAACTAAACATAGATTGATTCACAGACAATCACAAGATTGCCATTGAAAAAAATAAAGTTAAAAAAATAAACTAAAGTATGGGCATTCCGCACTTTGTCGCGAATAGGCTAGAGATTAATGAGTAGCATGTAGGTAGGTAGGTAGGCTGAGATCAGTATGTCGAACAGAATCAATATGACTTTTTCGTGGAAGAATAATAATACTGAAATTTTCATTCTCTTAACTGGACTTACTTATTGAAAAAGGATTTCTACAGCAATAACGAATATTACTAGATGATTTTATGTGTGGGGGCTGCTGATGGAAACCTTGAGCAAGCAACTGAGCTTTATTGTGAGCGATTTATTGATGGGAGACCAGAGGCGGAACAACGTAGGTTGCCTTCCAGCGTCTGTTTCCGGAAAATGGTTATGCGGCTTCACCGGTTCATTTAGAGGAAATAGGCCCGAAGGACGACCAAGCAATCCGGACCCAAATATAGAAGAGACAGAATTGGATAATTTCCGTATAAATCCATGAACGAGTACTACAATTCTTCAAAGCCGAGCTGCTACAATTCTTGGTGTCCCTAATCATATGAGTAAGGATTCTATGCTCTAACGAACACGCCTATGCATTGCTGCTGAAGGTGGACTTTTGAGCCTTTTTCGTAATAGCTTTTACTATTTTAAATTTATACTTTTACCATTTATTAATATCTAATGATTTTTAAGATTTGCATTTTAAAACCTTGTGTTTTGTAAGTAAGCCATTAACTTGAAACATATTTTGTAGCTCATACCAAATCTCAGTAAATATTCAGTAAAATATTTTAACAAATTGAGATTTGATAGATCCACGACGATCGAACGTGATTCAACGACTTAATTACTTACCTACTTTCATGTGAATGATCCTTTGGACCATAGATTATGGTAATTTGATGACAGCGACAATTTTGACAAATCAAAAATAAACAAACATATAGGAAGTAAATAATAATTACAAAAAATAAGAAATTTCAATGAATAATAATGAAACGAGCGTGGTAATGTGGAGAAACTCATGGAAGACGTGTATGTTTTGGAGGAGCAGCTATGCTCGCTTTATTAGTTCGTGGTTTCAGCAGAAATTCATTGTTTGTGGTATGGGTTGTGTTCTGCTATCTACTATACCTACTACGATCTTGAAACCGAACCTTTATTTACAAAAAACACGGGCCTTACACATGTAACGACCGCTGAAGAGCGAACAAGTAAGTAAACGTAGAAAATTTCGCTAATATTAGGAAGGTTAGTAGGTTCCGTTTACGTACATTTAACAGTGTTGGGAGAAATTTCTATCGATAAAATGGTCGATAAAAATGATTTTGTTAGTTCAGTTTTTTTCAAACGCTGGAGGCTTTTAATCATGTTCATTAAAGTCCATGTACACTATAACAAAGGGTGATTAATTCCCACTGCAGGTTTTTGTAACACCCTGTATAGTACTAGTACCCAACAGACGTTGTGCTGTCTTTACTATGAATATTTCCATTGAGTATAATATCCCCTGCATTTATTTTATGTTTGACTTCCGCTCCTACCTTACCACCTTACAATGAGTAATAATCTTCTGTGCTCAATCTTGTCATGTACTTATGAAATGTTGATTTTATGTAATGTCACTTCATTAGGTTTATGTTTATTTTGTACTAGTATAATATATGTTTTTACATTTAGATATACCTGCTCTGCAATTTAAAGAAAATAATACAATATGTTACGAGTGAAGTGTACGCCTGTAATAGGAATACTTAATCGGAATAATCTTAAACTACAAATATTTTACATGTATTGAGTAATATTCTGTTCGTGTACCATAACATAAATAAATAGATCACATACATGCTTTATCTTAAGAATTAGGTTCTTCATTGTGGAATGCAATGAAATAATTTGAATTTGAACTTTGTTATGAGCCATCTCCTGACATCAATAAGCAAAAGCATAACAAAATATTTTATATTTTCGTTATTGACATAGGTTTCATTGGGGAATGTTTGGTATGATGGGCTGAAGCACTTTGTAGTTCAGTTTCGACAAAGTTTTTGAGACTTACTCTGTCACGATGGAAAATCTACCCCAGGGTAGATATTCGGAAATGTGCTGTCGATTATCCACCCTGCCATACAACTGAAAACTTAATTTATATGACGAGATGGATTCTCGGTCGCCTGTTTTCCCACCTTCCACCCTGGGGTGGATTTTCTAGGGTTTCAGAATAAGCCGTTTTTTTTATTTAACGTTGTATAGTGTCGAGAGTTGGTCTCCGTGCGGCAATCAGTCGCGTGCTCGCCTACACGCGCAGCTGTGATTACGTCCCGTCGTCGCTCAAGTCAAATAGGGAATTATACGTGAAATACCGACACTGCTTGAATGGAAACGTAACCAGCAACGACGGAATTAACACTAGGGTAGGAATTATTAATCTAGATATTTTTTTTGTGGTCAGTCGACATGGTGTACAACAACTTTTCAAATAACATTGTGTTTTTTTATACCTATAGAAATGTATGTGATTATTTAAAAATAAGTTTCGATGTGAAGCGATATAACTTTAAAAGCAAAGCTGTAAGGCCTCATTCTGGGAGATTCATCATCAGCCACGTGACGTCCACTGTT
>SJJU01045112.1:0-11334 GCA_012932125.1 Conopomorpha cramerella | reverse complement strand
CTTCCACGCACGAGCCTCAAATTGCTTCCAGTACAATCCCAAGGGTTTCGCAAGTCATGAAATCCTTATAAGCATTCATTATGAATGCGTTCATTATCCGACGACACGCAATGGCCTTATGCTCTCCTGGTACCTTTGCGGACAAAACGAGCTTCACCTGCATTCGTTGACCTCTAACATTTTAGTCATTTATAAGGAATTTAAGCTCAGCTCACCGAGGCTAGTTCTGACTTTGTCAAAATATCACGTAACATAAATTGAAGCGGTCGAGAGTAAACTAGTCGTCAAAGGAGACTACAACAATTCGTGCGGAATTGTTTAGGATTATGAAGAAATAACCCTTAGAATAGGTAGACATAAGGGTCTTCTACTGACGGTGAAGAACTTCTAAGCCACATTTCTGCATGCAACACCAGACAGAACGGTGGTCAGACGCTTGCCTATTTGAAATGTGTAAATTCCTCAATGTTATGCAAACACTTGAGGTAAAATATTTTTGAAGATTTTATTCTAAAAATCATTTTATTGCAAACCATAAGAACAATACACAATAGCCAATTTCATAGATCATTTCAGATATTGGTTTATATCGCGTTTATTGTTAAGGAAGTTTTATGTTTAATCCCCTAAAAAACATTATTCTCAAAAAGAGATAGATAGGTCCAGGCAGTTGCTAATCAACATCTCCTAAAACAATAAATTTTGGGATCTGCCAATAATTGCCAAATAAACAAATATGATTTCAGATCTTTTAAATTGGCTATTGCGTATTTGACGTACAACTGACTGATAGCTTCATATATCTTCGGTATAATTACTTATTCCGCCATTTTTATTAAGGCACAAATAAAACATTCAATGGATAAGCATTTATCGACCATATTGAAATCAAAGCTCACAGTGCTTTTATTGAAAACGCGTTTTTATACACAAAGTCAAATTCTTTGGAGGCAATATCATCATCTGATATCGCTTAGTACTGATGTGGAAGGGATGGATGCTTTTGTACAAGTTCATCGGAATAGAAATCACTTAAGCGTGGATCCTTAAGCCCTGGTAGGTAACCATCGCTTTTTGATACTGAAATGAATACGTCATCCAAGCTTCGGTGATTTAGGATCCGATCATATAAATCTAAATGATCATAATAATTCATTGTACTAGGACAAGCATTAACTAGGTTAAAGTTTCCAAAACTGCCAGTTTTTAATGTCCAAGATTAGTAATTCAAAAACAAATGAGTCCAAGCGTGTGGCTGTCCTCTTTATGTATTTCAACTGTTTTTATTTCGATGTTTATCATGATATTGTTGTACGTGGGTCACTGCCATATTTAATTTTGATGATTATTATTAGTATCTTATAAGATTTATTTGCCACTCACTATCTTTATTTAACCCTTAATAGCAGAGTTTTTATATATTTATTACGACTGTCGTTCTTTCCATTATACACTTCACGCCTTTTAACCCAAAGCGGGGTAGGCAGAGGTACTTGCTAAGTCCAAAATGTCCACGGTTCAGCAAGTGTATTTAACCCAACGTGACATGGGGGTGAGCCTACCGTTCTTTCCATATTTTCTTTTTATGATTCTGTCTATATTTTCTTCTTAGGTAGTTTCACGCTTACCGAGGGCAGGCAGAGACTATAATACTATATATTATTAGAGACTATAACGCACCAGCTACGATTTTAACACACCTCTCGTGGGTCGTCCACATCCATGAATCTTATCATTCAGATACTACAATTTACCCTCTCTTACAAAACCTTGTTCAAGACCTCAATATGAAATTGATCAATCGTTTTTAATTCAACATTTCCAATTGACCCCAAATGTTTGCCTCCAAGTAATAAATGTTGTAACAAAACACAAAATACATACATTCAGACATAATGTATCCGATGACAAAGGCATGAATGTGGAAAAAGAAAACATATCGTTATAAGGGACATAAAGTTCCTTTTATTCAGTCTATAATTCGTCAGCAGTCGTGGCGATAGAGAGAAAAAAAACATCCCCGCTCACACCGAACTATCTGAAAATAAACAAATCGTAAAGTTGGACCAACTATCCATACAGTAGATTCGTGGCCGAGATACAGTATCCATGTCGTAAAAAGAGCTGAGCCTAACGATCCTGCAAAACTGTACCTGCACAAGCTCAGCTTGTGAATCCACTTCAACTAGGCCGGCCGTAGTATGATCGTACAACTTTTATGTTTGACAGTAAAAAAGTTGATCTCAGATATAGAGTTACAATGCAAAAAAAAAAGCCAAGAAAAATAAATAAGAAAGCCCAAACGATAGACAAGCTAATCAATGTGTCAAGTCGGACAAGTTATAATACGAAGTTCGATGGGTTATTCGAACTTCTTGATGGGTTATAGCGTACTTCGCAAACAATAACTGTCATGTGTCTTAAGTAACGTGCGAGAAAGATTTTTTATTGCAGATTTTTATTCTTTATTGTGCATTTTTTCTAAAACATCTAGAATGTGGCTTCAACATCAATCACTGTACAGATAATTTCCATTTGGAATACTGTACTGTATAATCAAATACAAGAGCTTTTGTTATTGAAAGGAATTTCGGCGGCATGAGTAGGTATACATAAATATTTAAGTACTATTACTAAGTTCCTGCTTTACTATTGATCGGATTTTGAACTGTAAAATGTTAAGTGCGATTATTCTGTAATATCCGGTACTAACCGATAAAATCCGTTGTGAAAGAGGACTCATACGGCATATTAAGCTATAGGAGGATTTCTTGCATGGACGGGTTTGATAAGTATTTATGTGAATAAAATGTTGAAGATTATTTACCGATGGACCGTCCATCATCAATCGCTTTACATTCTAGAAGTTTCAGAGCAAATAAGAATCCGAAGTAATAACTTTTTTTGTTATTTAAAGACGCGAAGTTTATACAAATATTTATTGTAATCAATGTGTACTTGAGGGTTTGATGGCTTGTTTGGTTCAATTTAACCAAAATCATCATCTTGAGAAATGGCTTACACTTTTTTTTAAATAGTCTGCTGAGCTAGAAAAGTAGTGTTCTTCCTACAGAGACAATATTAGAAACAAATTTGCCAGCTGGTAACAAATCTTCGAAGTTTCCTTTGCTAGTAGAGCGGCGTCCCATCGATTCTCAATTTACTTCCGTCCGGGCATATTCAAAAGCTCGTTTTGTTGTATGCGAGAACTATACACTATTCCTCATCAGCACCGTCGCATCGGCTTTGTGACCTTATCAAAAAGTCGTTACATCCACTCCCGGGCCCGTGGGCACTGTTTCCAACGGCCCCCGGTCAAACATTTTAGGATCCCGTCCCAAGTTATCCTTGACCCCTCATTTAATAATATTAGCATCAAACAAAAGATCAGCTGCCAACAAATTTGTGGTAACTTCGTCACGACCGACTGTATAAACACTATCTGTATCGTTGTTTTTTGCCAATCCAGCTACTTTAAGGGTATTATCATAAATCATATTTCTGTCGTCAGCCACTCTTGTGCCAGTGTTTGCTGGAGTATCAACGCTTTTGTGTTTGTGTATGTGTGTGTGTGAGAGCGTGTGACATTCATACTGGTGTTGGTGTGTGTGTGTGTTTTGAGCGACATGAGATCTTGTGTGTTGATTGTGTTGGCAGTATGTAGTAGCTTAGTAAGTGCTAGTCTTTTGTTATGTAATCTGACAATACATTCAGTGATTTTACGTACTTGTAAACACGTGGTGAGCCCGCCGGCGTTATAGGGTTCGTATAAATCTCGTGGTAGACGATATTCGACTATTTTACTTACTCAATACTCACTAATTTATTGGGTTCCACAATGGTAAATAGCATTAGATGGCAAAAATTATATAAATATCAGTACAGCATTGTGGGCCTTATGAGCACAGCAAAAATTGGAGGAGAGGACACGCAAAAAAGTTACAAAGTCTTCAAAGTATTCTTTTAAATTATAGTAAGCTTTTTCAATTAGCAATTGTTTGACTTTGGTTAAAAATGTTTTATCATTAGGTTCATTTCTAAGTACTATTGGAAGTTTATTATAAATTTTGATCGCCATAACAAACGTGCTAGATGAAAGAATTGTGAGATTGGAAGTGGGTAGAAGAAGTTTATTTTTATTGCGTACTGTAAAGTTAACAGGAACGTCTTTTCGGGATAGAAATAATTCTGTTATTTATTTTTAACAAATTTGCAGATTTTAAATATATATAATTATACTTCACCCATAGGATTTTTTCAAATTCTTAGGTCCTGGAAATGTAACCATTAGCCATTGGTATGTGACTATTATTATAGCTGGCTTGGGACCAATCGAGTATATACTGGCAATGCATCCTATCTGAACCGTTCGTATGACACGAGATTGATTAGTATATCTACGTCAAATAGTACGTTTTGTTTTAAAAATTGCATGAATTCTTAAAATCAGATAGGACCTACTACCAGTTCAAAGTAGCAATGTCTTTCGATTCCAGTAGTTACATTACTAGGTTACTGTCGTTTATTTTAAGGAAATACCACAACGTCCGCTAGTTTTACCAATTCAGACCTAAAGAAAAGCTGTCGAAAACTCTTTTTTGAACTACTACTTCCAGTTTATAGTAGTTGTGTGTGTTCAACAATTTTCAAACTCGACATCTTTATTTTTATTTTATTTTAATACTTTATTGCACTAAAATTGTACAAAGGCGAACTTAATGCTACAAAGCATTATCTTCCAGCTAACCTTGGGCTATGCGGTGTGGTTAAGGTGGCCATAAGTTTGAGGAAATAATGTTCCTTACAACATAGTTCTAGGAAAAAAACATAAACATCTTTCAATACTTTAGGAATTTTAGGGATTTACTACATAGGTAGATAGGTTTAAACTAGCTATATTTTAAGTATGATGAGATAAATTGAAAGATGGTGTCTCCATCCATAGTCATTTTCAGTTTTAACTACATATTAACAATATGAAGTGTTAATTATTCCCAAGAAGTGTATATTCATCTTGGAATTACAACACAGCAATATACCGCATTCATTAACGAGAGCATACTGGCCATAGTATATAAATCAAATGCGCGCTCAGTGCCAGCTAAGAAACCTCAGTGCAAAATTCAAATTGAATACCTAACATACCAACTTCATGCCGAAACGTAATTTCGCCTAACACAACCTTGCCAAAATAATAATTGAGTTTCTGGCAAGAGGCAGCCTGTATACTTTTGTAGACGTTTTATTGTTTAAGACGGGAGCGCCCGCCGCAAAGTTTCACCGGCGCGTTTTAGAGGCATGTAATTCACGTATTCATTAAGTCCTGTATGTTCTTACATTGCGGGTTTTGTTGGGAAGTTTGTAAACGTGACAGTCTCAGACATGTCGCGGCGGCGGCGTTTTTTTATGACTTTCGTCGCGAATGTTCATTGTGATAGGTACTTTTGTTTATTTTGCTAGATACCTACATTAGGTTTGTACTTATTATGGACCTATGTTACTATGTTTTATACATAGATGAGGAGGAGAGGATTCAGTATGAAGTTTTGTTTTGGATTATACAGAGTCCATATATCTATTTGGCAAATTAAATTTATTGGTAACTTAAGATAAACATAGAATCATAATGCTATCCGCCACAGGCTTCGCCAATATGCTTAAAATACGTGGTCACAAACTTTTTTTTACATATATATAAAATATAAAAGTAGGTAGGTAGGTGCTTAAACATGAAAAATCTTCAAGTAATCCCTACCCGAGTCCTGTGGCAGAGTTCCCAGGACGTTAGTGGCATTCCTCCGCTGTATGGCTAGCGCTAGCTTTAGTAGCGAAGCTAGGGGGTAAGCCGGTAGTACAAGACAAGCCTATGCCAGGCACATTAACAAAAATTTTCAAGGAAATTAAGTACCGTAGGGACTTATTATAGCTCAAATAAATAAGACAAATAAGAAAATCTAAATAAGCATTGGTAAAGGGCCTATTTTTAACTACCGGGTTTACGTCCTAGCTTCGCCACTACTAGCTATACAAAATTATTTTATGACTGAGCAATATGTTCCGTACATACTGTAGTGTCTAGTACTGAAGCGACGTAAAAGAACGATATTTCATATTACCAATACATGACATAAAAAGCGACCTGTCGGATGTTCAGGATATTAAAAGGCGAAGGGCTAGCCACCAATCTCTAAATACCTTTAATGTTTATCCATATTAGCCCTCATCTGTCATACTAGAAGTGATCTAGAAACCAATAAGTTGTATTGCAATATTTAGTTTATTTATATATTTATTGAAGTCCTCACTCATGAGTGCCGGCAGAATACCAGCGTCACGGGCAACCGTGGCAATATGCTGAGTCGGCGTCTCTTTTTTGCTGACAGACACAGGAACGATAGATAGGAATGCTGCATTTAGTGTATGTGTAACCTATTGTAGTAAAGTAACCATAGACGAAGCATGTTGCCAGATGTAATAAAATACATAATTATCGTAGTTCATTTTTTTTTTTTTTGCGACAATATTTTACGAATTAGCCTTCGTGTTCCAAGGTATATGCGTTCCAAGGTACAACACTTTCCCCTACTGAATTGTTGTTTGTGTGTTATTTAGCAAAAATGAATGAATGTCTATGTCTATGTCAATACTTTTGAATGTCTGGTAAATAGTGATTTGATTAATTTCAAGAAGGGAATCTTCTCTTACGTCCACCATTCGTTTATGTTCACCTAATTAACTTTTATCATTACCTACTTTTAATTGATAGCTTGTTACTTCGTCCTTCTCTGGTGATTTACTAAAAAAAACATCGTCATCATATGCCTCCCAATTGTACGTCAGTGTGATTTGTTTTCGGCTTCTCACGTCCAGCCTCTGCCAGGCATCTTGCATCATCTTCATCATCAAATCCTCATTCTCAAATCATCAGTCCACCTTTCCTGAGGGCGTCCTACACTCCGTTTGCCGAGACGCGGTCTCCACTCGAGAACTCAGTTAGCCCAATGCGACGGTCGTCGGTTCTACGGCTAATATGGCCGGTCCACTGTCACTTCAGCTTGCTAATCCGATGACTTTGGTTCTCTGTTGCATCACCTCGTTTCTGTACTTACATTGGGTTGTACACACATCAAAATGTCTAGGGATCAAGAACATTTTTGGCTCTAAAAAAAATCTAATTTATTTAAATCAAATCTAATCTTCTGGATTGGTCTCCTACCTAATCCCACATGCCTGTATCAATGACTTATCACCACATTTTGAATAAATTATTAATGAATTCAGTTTTTGTAAAATGTGTTCTTAATTGCAATCTTCTAAAATGTACTTGATCCCTAGACATTTTTCATGTGTGTATAAATATATATGGCATCGCTCGCTATTTTATTAAGTGAAATTAGATAGCAAAACCAGCAAGCAATGCACATAGTTTAACGGTTTGATGCCAGGAATACGAATATAACGCACCTGTCGTATTGATATTGCATGTCCTTGGAACTTCAGCTGGTAGAAACTACGAAATATGCCATTTTTTTACTGTAGAGACGAGAGCACGATACAACGGACAAACTATAGAGACTGTTGATGACGAACCCGTTGGTGTAGTGGTCAGCATGTCTGCCTCTGCTCCATAGGGCCGTGTTGCCGGGCAGGTATTTAGGTGACAAGCTTTTAAGTACTTGTTGGATGTGTCTGGGTGTTTTATTTATATAAGTATGTATTTAAAAGAAAAAAAAGTATTTATGTAAGTATATTTCGTTGTCTCATTTCCATAACACAAGTGCTTTAGCTACTTAACATGGGATGAAGGCAATTTGTGTGTTGTTGTAAAATATTTATTTATTTGTTGGCCTTTTACAGTCTTAGGCCCTAGAACGACGGCTCTATGAGATTGTAGAAGACTTAGCCTCGTGGTATGGTCATTTAGGAAACGTATGTTAATAAATGTAAGGGTTAACTTCGCCCAGTAGTGCAATTCTCATATTTTTGCTCGATCACGATTGCGTTTTGGTTTAGCTTACGCTCGAGTTTAGTCGAGTCCAAAAATTACCAGAATACCGTTTGTTTGACAATAGTAATTTTAGTTTTGTTTGTTTACGAGAATACGCTTTGACGTTTCCGAGCCGTTTGACGTACTATTGAAATTCGATAGTAACACGAGAACGATAGTAACAAGAGAGTTTGGACTAAGTTGAGACTTTTTTAGTATCGACGAAAATACGAGAATTGCACTACAGGTTAAATCACGCCAAACGCTCACTGGCCAATAAATCAAATACGTCCTGAAGAATGAGAGTGTTCAGGGCACCAAACACCGTCGGACATGTACGAAAAGATTAATGACCGTGGAAGAGGCAGGAGACGTGTTTTAGGATCGTACTGTCGGACCAGAAATTGATCTTCTATTCCTAAATTTGGAATCCATATGAATGTCATTAGACTTCTTGACTGATTTATTTTGACTTGTCACATTTTAAAACCTATTCTGGATCATTTTTTAATGAAACGCGCACAGACATTATAACTCAATATTGTTCACCGGGTGTATAGGCGCGAATATAACCAAAGACAAGCTCGAGCGTACCTTTGTTATTTTACTCGACGTTTGCCGTAATACGAAAGATGATCTTTATTATAGTGTTAGCTCATTCTAACTAGTAGATGAAAGACACGAGGATAGTGTTAAACCAGAACTAAAGTTTTGTAATAAGCACATTAGAAACTGACATCAAAACAGATGGACGATATTAATTTTGTACATGCCGAGAGATACTTTATATTTTATTCGTTCCACGTTTTAAAATATCCATGTACAATAATTTTACGGACATTGGAAGCTTTAAGAAGAACATTCTGCTACATTTATTAATGAAAATAAAAGCCACTTGCCATGGTTTTGGGTTGCTCACAGTAAATCAGGACCCAAATGTGAACTGTCTTGAGAAGTCAACCATCATAGGATTATGAGAATAGATTCTTAGGCATACATTAGACGCTCATGCAAGCTTCATCCATCAGTCATGATTTATGGAATGACAACTAATACTGTCATTCACTATATTAGACGATAGGAAATCTGTCAATCACAATCATGACTGTGGTAAAACTGAGATCAAAACGTATCGTCTAATGTCTGCCTTAAAGGGTCAAGTAGCTGACATTGTCCATGTCAACTTATAGACAATTGTCAGTGTGAAGATTACATTACATTAGGTCTTGTAACGCCAGTCTGTTCCCAATTTAAGGCCTTCGCTGCTTGCGGCCTTTAGTGCATTTGTCTCTTTTAGACACATGCCATTAGAGTCAGACAAAACATAAAACTTACTTGCATAGTGTTTGAGTGCACATTACAGGTCTTAAAGTGGCCAGTCATCGCCACAAAACGCCGAAAAAAAAAACACTGCCCCACTGCCAATAAATAGCATTTACTTCATTCCGAAAGAAGAAATCAAATAAGTTGAGTTCGCTTGCGTTCCATATCTTTACGAGTGGGCTTCGGTGGCCCCGGGCAGTGCCATCAGCCCTTGCTCCGCGGACAAAGGGAGGTTTCGCCGTTTTTCAATCGTACCCGGAACTCAATAAAGCCCCGCAATTTCCTGACTGACCGAGCAACTTTCAACTTTCTACTCATCCAGAACTGGTTATTGGGTTTTCTATTTTATATCATATTCGGTGACGGAAAATTGCTAGTGGAATTATTTCTGAAACTAGCTGAGACGTCACATTTTTTTTCTTATTGCCATCGTTCAATGTGATGTGGATTTACGGGTTTCTTTGCGAGTTTCTGCTCAGAATCTGACATGTACACCCTGTGTTCATTACCTAACACCATTCTCTGATGGTGTATGTATGAGGTCCATCCTATGAAGATGCGCGCATTGGCTTATATGTAAGCCCTTTACTTACTACATTCATTGATCTTACTAATAATAATATTATAAATGGGAAAGTGAGTTTGTTTGTTTATTTGTTTGTTCCGCTTTCACGCCGTAACTACTGAACCGATTGCTTTGAAATTTTGCAGACGTATAGTTAGAAGTCCGCTTTAAATAATAGGGTACGTTTTATCCCGGAAAAATTGATATCCCCGAGGGAAAACAAAACTATTCCTTTATACCGCAATATAACCGAAGTTCACGCGGGCGGAAAGCTAGTAGTTCATAAACCCCACATGGCCTAACTATAGCAGTTATATTTTTCTTTCTGAGTTGGATAATGTGAGCCTGAAATGTGTAGTCTATTTTATGGGTAACTAATTGACCTGGTACACATTGTTAGGAAAACATACCGACATTATTAAGTAACCTGTTTATTACATATGGAGAGAATGGATGAAAGTCGATTGACGAAAGAGATTTATATGGGTGATGTAATGGGCCGGGTGAGTAGAGGTCGCCCCAGAAGGACATATACAGACCAGATTGGTGATGTCCTGGCCGAAGGTGGCGTGAAAAAGTACTCGAAACCGGAGGTCATGTATGAAAAGATGTATGAATGTAGATGAAGCGAAAGGGGTATGTCAGGATCGTGACAAATGGAGATCTGTAGTCTCTGCCTACCCCTCTGGGAGACAGGCGTGAAGTGTATGTATGTATGTTTATTACATATGTATCACCGAAAACGTCATCAAAATCTGTTGCGTAGTTTTAAACACAAATAAATAGGTACAGACAATGGGATTACATGGGTCCTAGCATACCCAATACGATGTACAGACAGCAGGACTCTTTGTTTTACACTGTGTATTGATTGAACTTGCAATAGGGAGATTATGATATTGTAATACAAAAATAAGTAAATACACTTCACGCCTTTAATCCCAAAGAGGGGTAGGCAGAGGCACTTGCTAAAGCGGTTCACCAAGCTTATTTAACCCAACATGACAGGGGGTGAGCCCATCGCCGTTATAGGGTTCACACACCTTGTGGTGTGCGGGTTTCATCACGATGTTGTCCTTCACCGTACGAGCGTTGCGAGATATTGTGTCCGGCTATATACCAGGACCCATGGGTCTCTTTTTCAGAGCCTACCTATGATGCACAATACTCGAACTCTAAAAGGAAAAGTCATGATGAGATGTGTATAACTACAACGATGACATGGCCCACTCACGGTTAATGAACCGTGGAAATTTGATTAGCAAGCGCCTATGCGTAGCTCGTTTTTGTGTTATATTAACAGGGATAATCCCACCACCACCCAAGCCCTACCTGCCTCTCGGCGTACGGGCCATTCTCTGGAGACGTGCGCATCGTTTTTGTGTTATGTTTAACCGACTTCAAAAAAGGAGGAGATTCTTAAAATAAATAAAATATAACCTGACCCCAAACTAGGATA
>SJJU01045101.1:0-12550 GCA_012932125.1 Conopomorpha cramerella | reverse complement strand
AACTATTGCACAAGGCTACATCATCTCTTCTACCGATAGTTTAAAAATGTTAGGGATCCCTAAGAATTTATCGATTGATTAACCGTACAAAATTATCTAGCTATCTAAAGGTACGATCGGGCAAGAAAGTAGTATTGACTCTTCCTGTGTCCCTAAAATATCAATAAGGCAGAATTGTCATATTGTGACAAGTAAATAATGAACCTTATTGTCTAAAGCCACTCATATGAATTTCAAGCTTAGTGTAGGTAGATCGGGAGCCATGTCTGCTACACTCTCGCAGTTGCATCGCTTCGGCATCGTAGCGGCGGACTTAGGCGCCTGATTCTTGGCCGATTACCGACTACTGTGTGCGTCTAAAATATGCATTATATATTTTTGGAGTTTGTTACGAAACTCAAAACTCCGGTCGGATTTCAATAACACTTTCATATTTGCCCTGAGTAACATAGGCAACCTTATAACTCAAAATTAACCACTAGTGGATAAAACGTGAATAACTCCGTGTAGTTAAAATAATACATCCATTAATCCTAAAGAGGTGTAGGCAGAGGCACTTCCTACGGTTCACCGAGCCTATTTAACGCAACGTGATAGATGATAAATAAATAACAACAATCACGCTTCATCATTTCCTTCTTGTTATAACCTGTACCACTGTACAATAACATACCCAACCCATTTACTGTACTATAGGTAATCGTGTGATTGGAACCAAGCAATATTGCGGTGCAATGTTAGGTTAGGTCACGATCTGTAAACAATGTAGGTTGGTTGGTTTAGCAAATAGCTATGCGAGCCAACACAATCGGGTTGAGGACTCGTTCCATGAAACCCTGGATTATTTGCGGCCAGTTTCAAAACAGCTCGCTGAAATAGTTTCTATGCTTAAGTCATCGATATTTCAGTAGAATTATTTACGATTTTTTTTCGTGATGCAACTAGTTGACAATATTATGTGGGACGTTATAAGAATAATACGAGATGACAACCGCGTGTTATATGAGTTGTCGGGGCCTTTGATTATAAATGTACCTAAATATTTTATACCTACCACTGCTGTCGTGGCAAGCTTGTTTTGCCACTGCATGGCTATTTTCATCCCCAGCTTATCACCTAATAATATTTTTCTCATAAAACAGGTCAACGCCCTAACGTCCTGTATTGGAAGAATCCATCACTTACACCTGGTAGATGTTTGAAAAATATAGGTATCTTGAACTTTATAATAGAATTTTATAATCAGATGTTGCTTAAAGCTTTGATATCTGGTTCAATTCGACCGTGCATGATAATAATGCTTGGGATAGATTTGATGAGAAACCTTTGGGATAGATCAGAAAAACTGAGTTCTTAGCAAGGCTCTGGAGGTAAAAGAGATACTTGCTATAAGGCTTATAGGTGACGACAAGCTGTTTGATGCTCGGATACAAAGCCTTGAACATCGCCATCGGTCTCCTATCGGGTACGTTTCGGAGTGTACGTACAGCGAAGTTGCACAGCCTAGTTGGCCCCATCGTGCTTTTCCAATAGGTCACCAGAAGCCCTAGTAAGCGCGTCAAGAGACACACGACATAAAACAAAAGAAGCGCTGTGATTGGCTGATATGCCACACATCGTGCGACTTAGCTTGTTTCAACCAATCGCAGTGCCCGATAGGTCTTGTCATGTCTTTCTTGGAGCGCTTTACTAGGGGGGCAGGAGAACGGCAAGGTGGACATTCCATTTACACGAACGAAATGGCAAGCCAGTCCTGGACTGGCACATTACTGGCAATCTGTAAATCTACCTTAACCGTGACTTCCGTGCTAGGGTCACCAGCAGCGGTCTATTTCAGTCGGGGGCATTAACCGAGCGACCGTCGTAAGTACAACATACGTGACAAGGGGATTTTTTGCAAACCAGCCGTAATTACTTGTGTCACTTATTTAAAATGTCAAAAGAAAGTAAATTGGTTCTTACTAACTTCTCGTACTAACTTCATATAATAAAAAAAAAACAATTGGCATATTAATACAAAAAGTGGAAAAGGGAAAAAGTTAAGCACGAGATATAATAATATTGTAAGTATACTATGTACTGCTGGTACGTACAATCCGCCAAGTATCTGGTCTACGACCTTAAGGTTGATACTCATATTAATATCGATGCGAATGTTACGATGGATGTGTGGAGTTACTCGAATGGATAGGATTAGGAATGAGTACATAAGAGGAAGCCTGAAAGTAGCACCAGTGACAGAAAATATTTAGAGTAACAGATTAAGATGGTTTGGGCACGTCATGAGGAGGGATGAAAACCATGTAACAAGGAAAGTGATGAGTATGAATATGGAAGGATACAAGGGAAGATGGAGACCAAAGAAGGTATGGATGGACTGTGTGAAAAATGATATGTGCGTGAAAGGTGTAACTGCAGAGATGACGAATGATAGAGATGAATGTCGAAAAGAAACGTGTTGCGCCGACCCCACCTAGTGTGGGTTAAGGGCAGGAAAATTATGATGATGAGTCATATTAATATCATTAAGGTTCATTTTTTAACGACGCAAAAACGACGGCGTGTTATAAGTTTGTCGTGTCTGTGTGTCTATGTGTCTGTCTGAGGCAACGTAGCTCCCAACCCGATGATCCGATTTAGATGATGTTTTAGTTGTTTGAAAGCTGATTTGATCAAGCGTGTTCTATGTTTGATCGATATCTGTTCACCCACTCTAAAGTTATGGGGATTGAAAGTGGGGATGAAAACTTTTACTTGAATAAATATGTGTGGGGTATCAATAATGAAAGAGCACAACACGTAGGAAACTATCTATCTGTTTATTAAATGAAAATTGGATAATTTGTTCAAAAGTTATGAGGGTAAGTGAAAGTGGGGAAAAAGTTGACTTTTTACAAATATGTTCAAGTGGGGTATCAAATGAAAGGGCATGACACGAAAATTTAAAATGGGGGGTTTTTTAAAATTTGCAATTTAATTACAACATAACAATTCTATCATATTTTTGTTTTAGTGGCACAAGAAGTGTCAACAAAACTGATAGATCACTTTCTTGCCTTTGCACTTTCTAACCTAACCCAACCATACACATGAAAAATTAGTGGAAGTTTAGTTATTACCCGGTAAATGACAATAATGTGAATGCAGTAAACCAAACCCCTAATCCCCCATAATCTATAACTAAACCAATATTATAAAGAGGAAGGATTTGTACTTTTGGACATATGTTGGTTACAAATAAACTAACAAAACTGAACTGATACTGATAATACTTTCCATTCAAATGCTGGATTATTACTAAATATGACTGGAAATATTTAATACCCAAATTCAAAGAGTAACAAACATCTATATAGTAGGATTCATTTTATATACCGTCTACCACTAAACAAAAGTCAGAATATTTATTTCCTACTAGTGGACTTGACAGACATTGTCATGTCTTTAACTATGAATATTAATATAAAATTAGTATAACCTCCAGGTTGCCTGTGCCCAGCAGTGGATGTCACGAAATATAAACTATCCTATCTTTCAAATTAGAGGAAATTACATATAAATGCCAACATTCGTGAATATCGGTAGCCTTGGTGAAGAGTTCATTGGGAAACAAACATCATGACACTGGATTTTTATATATTCCCTATAGTAATTCCTTCTGGTAATTTTATTATAGCACTGTAGCCTCCGCTGACAGTTTACATTGTTAATGCAGCAATCATCTATTACCATCATCAATACATAGTATAAAACAAAGCTGCCATTTTCGGCCTGTCCCTTTTAGACATATTTACATCTTAAAAACAATGCAATGGATTATGAAATGGTTTTTTAAAAAAACTTTTTTTCAATAGGTAGAGATTTTAGAGGAAGGTTTATGTGTATTATTAATATTATACCTACCCTGCTTTGGGATTAAAAGGTGTGAAGTGTAATTATTTATTTAAATGGGAAAGTGAGTTTGTTTGTTTGTTCCACTTTCACACCGCAACTACTGAACCAATTGCTTTGAAATTTAACAGACATGTAGTTATAAGTTCGGTTTAAATAATAGGGTACTTTTTATCCCAGAAAAAAATTATGTTCCTGAGGGAAAACAAAAATATTCCTTTATACCGCAATATAAACGAAGTCCACGCGGGCAAAATCAGCAGCTAATAAGTAAATAAAGTACTTAAATAATTATTGAAGAAATGTGATGCTTTGAGCTCACTTTACTTGGAGTTGCTCTAGATCCATATGGACATTGACTCCAATTGATGTTTGTAACAGAGACAGCAGGGCTAGACATAGGGGATGCTAGGAAATCTGCAGGGTCCTATGTACCCTCAGGTTATGTTATAAGACCTTATTATGTAAGTAACAGTTTGTACAGTAAGTTTTGTCCGTCAGGCAGGATGGTGGTCAAATTCTTCTATAATGAGCAATAAAAAAAAAATACAAAAAATTACAATAAAAATTTGGCATGCCTCTGTGAAGGCCTATGTCCAGCAGAGGATATCATTGGGCTTACATGATGAAGATATGATGCAGAATATGTTGTGAGGATGATGCAAACCTAATTGTTATGAAATTGTCCCCGTTGAGTAAAAGATTAGATAAGCAAGCAAGTGATAAGTTTCAGAGATGCAATTTATCTTAGTGTGACTGTGCACCAACTAATATTATGTTGTTATTTCCTAGAAGTAGCAATAAATGCTGAAGGTATCGAATAGCATCAATGTTGATGAGGTAGACAGGTGTTACTAAAGATTAAAGTTAAGATAAAACTTAAGGTAGGTTCATAGGTAAGCAGGTAATGAACCTACGTATATATGTATATAGGTATGTACTTACCTATTAGCGTTAAGTGATACCTACACATACATTGACATTGCGATAAGTAGGGCATTTGTTTTATGATTATAAATGAAAAATACGTCGGTAGGTATTTACCTATATTACTAGGTAAGGACTAGCAATTACAGGTAAGAATGAAGTAGCTTCCTAAATAAAACAAATGTAAATAAACCGGCAAAATAGAATGAAATACTTACATAACGAAGACGAATCCACACAGCTAGGCGCGAAGAATAACTTGATAACAAAATGATCACAAATTTCACTCAGTAAAAACACAAAATCAAACAAATTCCATCAGCAACACACCTTCCCTTTTGCAGCCAAGGCACTCAGTCAATCAATCTCAGTCAGCGAAGGTTGATTGATGAGATTGATCAGCTTTCTCGCTCGTCAACGCTGTCAGTTTTATTACGACAGTCTGACACTTTTGATACAGTTCGTATTTTCTTTACTAGATGGCAGTGATAATGCCTGTGTGCCCGCCATCTAGTGGTGAGTAGCAAGACTAGAACTTGTTTTTATTAAAATAGGCTCTTTATTTTCCTAGTCTTATAGTTCGTTATTTTGCCATTAGATGGCGATCAACAATTATTGTGATGTGGTTCCGTAGGGATAATAATATCTTTAACTAAAGTTATAATTATTCTTAGGTTTATTTAAAAAGTTCATTAGGTACGTATTTATTACTGGTAACTGTTACAATTTGCCGATTGCTGCCAATGAGATTTGGGAATTTATACCTAAAAGGTACCTGCGTAGAATAACAGAGACAGACGTAGCACATCATAGCATATTATACCCATTACCCATTTATTAACTAGTACCTACCGGAACATAAATAAATACAGTATTCGTTGTACTTACCTACATGGATTGGTACTTAATTAATTTCTAAGCTACCTAGGAGTGTGGACTGACTATCAAATAAATACTAATCCCTATTCTTACATTCACGAATTTCTATTAAACTACATTATAACAAACGAAGCTCCTGTTTTTACTAGTGGCGGGCTGTGGCGGCGGCTGTGGAGGTAGTCGCACGTGCATGCCGCGTCACGTGGCATTAACACGTGCGGGGCCCTCGCGCGCCGACCGACAGAGGAAGCCTTCCTTTTTGGACACTGGGTACTGTCGTGGACACATTTAGTCGACCGTTTCGTGTATAACCCTCAACTGTAACTCGACCGTGATAATTACGTTTCGTCGTCGATCGGATTGGATAAGTTTTACTTGTATAATGCGTGGAAAAGACCCCGAGCAATGGTCTTAGAAACATTTCACAATAGGGTTTGTTAATACGAAGAACTTTTACTATAGCGATAATGCGGGGAAATGAAAAAAATAAACGATCATACAAAATGTCATTTCGAAGCAAAATATGCCTACCTTGTATGTAGATGAAAAAAATGTTTTTCGTTTCCCTGCTTTGTCTCCATAGTAAAAGGTTTTCATTTTGGCGAGCCCAACAACGTTTCTAAGACCATTTCTCGGACTCCTTTTACATGCAGTATAGATACTGTATTTTATCCAAAAGGTTTCGATAGAAAAAAATCCACTTCACACCTTTTAGTCTCAAAGCGAGGTAGGTAACTTGCTACGCAAATACATCATTCATACCAGATGGACATTCTATTTACGCGAACCAAAGTGCGTCTACTTTCATAGTTCGAATCGACAGGATGTGGAATGACTTGCCGGAGTCTGTGTACCCTGCGCAGTACAGTCTGGAGGTCTTCAAGTCACGGGTAAATAGGTGCCTGATGAACAAGTGTGCTCCATTATATTATATTTGGTGGTAAAACGCTTGTTCCTTCCTAATGGTAAATCCTATGGTATGTACTTATACCCAAGCGTAATTAACCGGCGCTCGTCGCTGTTGTAGAGTTCACAACTTGTGGTGTTAAATCGCGATTATGTGCTAGGTTTTTTTAAATCGAAACAAAAAACAAATACATTTTGATTATTGGGTCAAAGTAACTCTTCCAGTGAAACTACTGTGGTCGCCTAAATCTAATATAAGAACTGTAACACTATTAACGGTTAAAAGCCAATAAAAAACACATAGGAAGAGAATCATGAAGGATTTATTGTATTTTTATTAGACTCATTTCAAACACACTCAAGTACTATATGACATCAAAATAACATTACAAATTAGACGTGTCAAAAACAAAGGTAAAAAGCTCTAAAAGCATGTATGTATAACAATGATATTATATAAAATGTCATTGATGTATAAACAATGGCTCAAGGATTTCGAATTTTCAAGTATTTTTTTCACGCATTTTTTTTCCTTTTTTCTTTCATAAAAAAACCTAACAATACTAAACACACCGAGGAAAGATATACCACCATGCCATCAGCTGAACAGCTGTCATCAGGGTCTACAGAAACAGTAGACTTCAACTCCAAAGGGTATTTGCAGAACAACCTTTTTTTGTACCTGGAGGAACCCTCATGGGGGTGTCCACCATGGGGACAGCGAACGGGGTAGTGTCGGACTCTTACCTACTAAACCCCCGCGATGACCTCCGTGTCTCATACTGCAGCCCTAGCACGGGTGTCAAGAAAGATACGACATAGAAAAAATAAGCACTCTGCAGGCCTAGCAAAGCGCGTCAAGAAATACACGACATACAATAAATACGCGCTGTGATTGGCTGCTATGTCACACAATCGTGCGACTTAGTTTGTTTCAACCAATCGCAGTGCTTGATATGTCTTGTCATGTCTTTCTTGGAGAGCTTTGCTAGGCCTGCTGGTCATCTCAATTTATGTAAACACCTTATGCACGAGGGTCAAACTGAATGTTCTTGGATAATAAAAAACTGACTAAACATAACAAATAATTAGTTTTATTATAAGTACCATTTCAAAATAGTGTCTTTAATAAGGGGCCTGATTGGCTGTTAGGAATGTCACGCTTCGTGCGACTCAGCTTGTTTACATCAACTTATAACAACAACAATGTATAAGTTGCAGTCTAGGTATAATTGGACGTAGGTACACAGAAAATACTCAATCCACACTTTGCCCGAAATTGAGTTAGCTATACCAGGGTGCTAAGTTAAGACATATCCATCATATAAAAAAAAACATTTACACAAAAAAGTTTATTACAACCTATTTTTTATGTAGCCTGACTCAATCCACATGTAAAGCTCAATATCTCCGAAGTAACTGTTTGTGGATTGAGTCCTTTCTGTGTAACTACGTCCATTTATCACTTTGTATGAGAATCTACAACACCTACCAAGTTCAAACGAGTTAAAGTCGAAGAGTCAACGCACCCTTCCCTACGCTTAGAATGTGTTTTGCATGAAGTGGTTGTAGTACTCATTAGCATTCAAATATGCACAATGAATAAACTCAAGCAGTTGGAAATTATTCATTTGTACCCCTATCATGAGGTTCACTATGTTCGGCGAGGTTACCTATGTGATTTCGAAAATTCTTTGAGCGAAATACGATTGACAAACGTATGATACTTCAAAGGCATGATTGTTTGACTCCTTTTTATCCGATCCTATTTTGTTCGGTACCTTGATACTTCGGAAACACTTTGCGAAAAATATTACAACGGTGCATCATATTAAATGCTTTTATTTCAAAACTTCGTTGCTGACAAAAACGTTTTACCGAGAATTGAACAAACAGTAAGGTATACTTACGTACCTATTTCGAACAAAGAATTTTCGGAGTGACAAGTGGAACTCGTTCGGCGGGTGTGTTTATTAAAATTAATGTTATGAATGTAAGAAATGTGTCGCTCGTAACATTCATTTTAAATATTAAATTTTAACATTAATTTCAATTTGTGAAGTCAAGTCGGAGAAAGTGTGTTGTAGACAGGTTAACCTATTTATGTAGTTTTTTTTACAACACAGTAACAGGTAATATACGTATTTGAATGTGTAATACAAAATGTTAAATATCACCAAAAAAAAAAATGGCGAATACCGTTTTCGTTTTAATTTTTTTCAAGTGGTGGCGCTTATTTTGTTTTCGTTATTTCTCAGTCCTTAACCAATCAGTTGTTTGTTTTAGGTGCTTTAAAACGATTCTGGCATAACATTACCATATTATGTAAGTGTAAGTAAGTACCTATCTAGCAATATCAGCAGTTAAGTCAAGTTCATCGCAAGCTTTTGATACTATTCTATCGGGTCCATGGTAGGGGTGTTTAGTATCGTTTCCCGACATCGTAGGAGCTCGTTCAAGCGCAGCCGGAGTAGGGGCAGCGCCATTATCACGCTCGTGGAAGGATTGACCAAATTGTCTGAGATGATTTCGTTACGTCTTGTGACGCTGCAGTAAATTAAGTCACAGTTATGGGGCAAATAATATTTTTTTATATCTAAATACTTAATTATGGATGAGGCATTTTTTTTAAATTTAGTTTTCTATTCTCAACAGATAGTGCTACGGTGTTCTATGTCGATCATCAATCAAAACCTCTTTGACCGAAACTCTTTGCAACTTCAATAAATATTGAAAGAAATGTCACATCGTATTTAGCTGTCTGATTGACAATCGACACAGAAACTAATAGCGTCCTCTATGTCATAGGGCAAAATGTTGTTTTATTGGAAAAAAATTAACACGTAAGTTACAAATAAGATTACAAAAAATAATTTTTATACGGTTCTATCATAGAATTATATTTTTCAAAAATAAAATTTGGTAGGCTCTGGTCATTAGGCATTAATCAGACAAAAAAATAAAATCATGGGGCGTGGCGTGACCACAGTAAATTAAGTCAAGTTACTAAATTTGACTCAAACAAAAAATGCCGCGGTCAAGCTAAATAAAACCGTTTAAAAATCATTGTTAGTCTCGTTAAAACTCCGGAGAACGTTTGGACCGATTTGGCTAATTTTGGTCTTAAATATATTTTTCGAAGTCCTGAGATAGTTTAAAAGGTGAATAAATGTGCATTTTACCCCTATCTACACGGCTTCCTATGGAAAAAAATATTTGCCAGCACAGCTAGTCGGAGTACATACATATCTTTAGTAAACCGTCATCTGCCGTTTGTTCTAAGGGTCGCGTTTAGATATTCTAAAATGCATTATGCCAACATAGATTATTCATAACAGATAATATTATTTGCATAATTATCGTGAATGTTCAGTGAAAGGGTAAAACTAGTTGTCACTATGGTTAAGACCCGCCCTAACCGCTTGTTAGATTGTTGACGTTGATACATGTGAACGTTGCCTTAGATAGTTTGTTCATGCACATTTTCCTGAAGTTGACATGTCGATGTAGGTAATGACGTCACACACAATTTACTGAACTTTTGAAAACAAGTTCCTGTGTTGTGTTGTTGTGAGTATGAATGAATTAATGATTGTTAGGTTTTCAGATCCATCGCCGAAATTAAAGATGAGAAGTATTGTATCTAAAAGAAATATTAAAACTTTAGCAATAGGAATAATAGAAAGATAAAACGAAAAAGCAAACCGAAAGAATAACAGAACACAACAGAGAACTTACGTCATATTCAAGAATATATACAAAAATAATAGTTAGTAGTTATGGAAAATGAGCCTACTTTTTATTTCACACTGTACATTACAAATGTAAAAAATTGCAATAGAAAAAATTGCAAAAGGCGATTTTATCGCTCATAGCGATTTATTTCAGGTAATTTAATTCAAAGATTAAAGGAGCGTTACAGATACTTGTAGACAAGCCATGACTATGACCATACACACATACATACTCTTCACGCCTGTCTACCAGAGGGCTAGGCAGAGACTACAGATCTCCATTTGTCACGGTCCTGACATACCCCTTTCGCTTCATCTACATTCATACATCTTTTGACTATGACCACAGATAATAATATTGTTTAATTTCTTTTTAACTTATAAATTACTAGTGGACGTCCCCCGATTTAATTCGTACAGTTTCAGTATTAACTTGAATCAAACTAGCACGTTTTAGAAAAATAAGTTCAAAATAAATGTTTTTCTCATATAAACTTCGATCCCCATTTTTAACTTCTTAGGAGAGGAATTTTGAAAAATCCTATGATATCTCACGTAAACATTTTGTTCTTTTCTATTACTAGACATGTTCTTGACGAGTGCAACAGTGTCTAAGTTATAACTACACATAGATACATACATACACTTCACGCCTGTCTCCCAGAGGGGTAGGCAGGTAGTTATTAATAATTGCATTGTAGATAGGTAAGTAAACCTAGATACATAATATGACTTTAGAGATACTTGCAATGCTATAAGACAATGACTGTAAATATCGCCTTCACTTTCATTCATTAATTTTAAATCAAATTAACCAGTAAGCAAAGCGAGTATACCGAAATAATAGAGATTTCAATGTTACACTTCACTTTTTTGTTATAAATATTAGTGTGACCATACATTTATCGTAAATGTTGTATAAGAAACGATACATACAAACAAATTTAAAATATCTCATCAGTCATAAACCAATTAAACTGTTAGAATGGCTACAATTTTCTGAGAAAGGAAAAGTTAGTTCGAATCAAGGTACAAGACACGAAAAATAGACAAAAATGTATTCAATCCGTCGTTTTCCAAAATACACACAAAAATCATCCAATATTTTCGGTCGTAGAATATTCTGTGCAAATTACAAAACACCTAACACAAACGGGTCAATAAATAAAGAGTAAATAACAAGTGAGCCGATTCGTGCTTGTTCCGCGGAGCGGCGGGATTTCAGTTTGCGACGTGTTAAAATTGACATAAAAAAATACATTGTAAAACATTGTATTGTACGTTGGTGGGTACTTTAGAGAAGCTGTAGTACACGGTGCCATTCAATTTGCGAAACCATGTACGGTCAGCCAAGAAAGTGGTTTATCAGTTCTGATGCCACGTTCTATGTCACTAAAACATCAATAAGCTAGAGTTTTATGTTGGGCGGGCCGTACTTTCTTTGAATTTCTTGAATTCGAAAACATAACCTCTAAAACAAATGGCAGATGACGCTATCCTAAAGGTATTTTCCAGGCCACTCAGAAAGTTCTGCGAAAAAAAGATGTATAAGACCCAGTGTCTTGTAATTATAATACAGTTGTAATTATAATACAGATGTAATTATCTTAAAAGCCTCGACTATTCAGAAGTAAAAACTATTGTCCGTGTAAAATTGTTCTACTTTACAAGACGCAAGAAATTTCCAGTTACAATGTTTGTTGTATGTTAGAGACACGAAAATGGAGCTGGTTAAATCGGCCTTGAAACTTGGTTTCAATGAAAATATTTACGACAGGAATCGTATGGATTGATACTGTTAATACTCGTATAGTTTATATTATATTGTGTTTCTCTTTTAGACTATCATTGTTGGAGCAGGACAAACATCCGTGGCGAAAAGGGACCATAGACATAGCATTTATCTGCATTATTGTATCTTCACTATTTTCAACTAACAGCCACTGAACTTGTTATTTACTGATTCTGTATTCAAAGTTATCCTAAGCCTAAGAAGTAGGTAGAATAAATTTAATACCGGGAGGTGAATCATCAGGTATATCTTCTACCATAGGACACTTCTAAATGAAGATAGAGTCGGGTCAAACATTTATTATTGTGGCTTTCAAGGATACACCTTCCGTGGTTTTTACTCTGACCTCTTCTGTCTGCCAAACTATAGGTGTTACTGGCTCTTTTGTACAATCAAATCACTTTTGTATATTCGTGGTATT
>SJJU01045016.1:0-10696 GCA_012932125.1 Conopomorpha cramerella | reverse complement strand
GCACGGGCGAGGTGCTGGTGTCGCTGGACTGCCACCCCGACCTCATCTACTCCGCCTGCTGGAACTGGACCGGCTCCAAGCTGCTCACCACCTGCCGCGACAAGAAGATCAGGTAGGTTAAGGCCTAAGGTAAAGGCACTAATGCTTGACAGGGAACTAATAGTTGACACCATGTCTTAGTGTTTTGTAAATAAATGTCATATTTCAATATTATTTAATTGAAGCCATTGAAAAATGGCTTTTATTTCCTAGGCACTAAGGCATGGATGTCAACTATTAGTTCCCTGTCAAGCATTATTGCCCTTACCATACCCACTCAAGGTTTAATCTTGTACAACTAGTATATTCTACAACTCATTGAAGCTGTAAGAGCCACGAAAAGAGAGAGGGAGACAGTGTAGTCCTAAACAAATAAATATCATCATCATTTCCCTGCCCTTATCCCACACTAGGTGGGGTCGGCGTAACATGTTTCATCTCTATCATTCGTCATCTCTGCAGTTGCACCTTTCACGCACATATCATTTTTCACACACTCCATCCATACCTTCTTTGGTCTCCCTCTTCCCGAGCAATAAGCCATCAGAGAAGGATAGACTGCACTCCTACGAAATAAGTGATACCAGCTGTGTTTTTAAATTAATTAACTGTATCTCAGTAATATAAAAAATACAAGCAGCTGAGCAAAACAAATACAGTTTGGAATGACAATTGAAAACTTGAAATTGATTTCTACTTGGGTAGAGTAGAGTAGAGGAGGTCTTCAAGTCGCGGGTGAATAGGTACCTAATGAACAAGTGTGCTCCACAGACCACATCGCTCGCTGCTTAACATCAACCAGGATAGTGATCAAACGCTGGTTCATAGTGATAAAAAAAAACTAGTATGTAGGGTGACTATGATTTGTGGTATATTTTTTTAGTTTATTTTTGAACAATTTCAGGATAATAGACCCGCGCAAGGGCGAAGTGGAGTCGGAGGCGATAGCGCACGAGGGCAGCAAGGCGTCGCGAGCCATCTTCCTCAAACACGGACTCGTCTTCACCACAGGGTAATCATACTTTACGTTTTCTGTGTAGACTTTTTTGTTAATTAACTGTAAGATTATAAGTGACCTAGAATGCATGTCTTCGAAAGTCCTGCTGCTCCTACTATAAATAAATAAATAATAATAATTTATTTACCAAAACAGAAATACATTATGATTAAAACATACAATGAGTTAACTTGATAAGTTTTATAAAAAAAACAATTCAAATCTCTACAATCAGCCCCACACTAGACATGCAAGTCTGTATCGTGGGCTCTGAGTTTACTTATACATTTGAAAGGTTACTTAAGTACTATTGGGTATCTTTTTTTTTATTTCGATAGCCAACAAGGTCGTACACTAAACATAACAGTTATTACAAAACATAAATAAGGTCATATTCTAATCAGGCCGTATGTAAAGAAAACAAGTTAGATTTCGAATCGAAAAATAAAAAAGTATATATTCACTTTATATTTTGACATTAGAGTTGACAAGGTAAGACATCAGCGCTACCAGTGACAGTAATGACAGTCCTCCGCCCGAAAATCTGTCAGTAAAACGTCAAAGAAAATCCATCTGGGCGAATCCCATTGGGCAGTCATCAGTATCAAAAAAGTACTTACTTTGTAAAGGCGCTCAAAATTTCTTGCCTGAGATACAGGTTCTCAATAAAGAACCTAGTTCAGGTAGACTTAGAGTGTAGCACTTAATTTGTCTAATTTGTAGATCTCTTTTTGTAACAATACCCTATTATTGCAAAATAAATAAATTATTATAAATTGATACTGAACTCTAAATGATTAACCAGGTGGCGATCACAATAGATCAGCGATGGTCGCAGTGATACTGGGCACAACAGAGCCCTGCAGAGCCACAAAAAAAAATCCCATTGGGCGGAAAAGAGAATTGTCGCAGCGTACATTGCTCGTTATGTACCCGCGTTGCAGGTTCAGCCGCATGTCGGAGCGGCAGTACACGCTGCGCACTCCGGACGCGCTCAGCGCGCCGATAGTGTCGGTGGAGATCGACACCTCCAACGGGGTCATGTTCCCGCTCTACGACCCCGACACCTCGCTCGTCTACCTCTGCGGGAAGGGCGACTCGGTCATCAGATACTTTGAGGTATGTACGTACAGATTACAGAAGGAGCCGAAAACAGATCACAGTGGCGTGCAATTGGAGAGGCCTGTGTCCAGCAGTGGACGAGTATGGGCTGATGATGATGATGTATAGATTCTCGGGTGTCGACAGAATACCATACTCAAAATACAGGTTTTGGTCAGGATGGTGGTAGAGTTTACAATGTTGCTTATCGTTCTTGAGTTATAAGTGTTGTAACAAACCCGTATTTTGTTTTATATATATAAAGATATTAAAGTTAAGTTGCCTCTTCCTAACCCTAAATCACTTAAAATACGTGACTTACTTTATGTATGTATGTTTGTATCCTGTTATGGGAAATATATGTAAAACGGCCACTAGAAACTTATGTTTTTATTGACAACAACATTTTTTACATATTATTTACTTGACAATCTTTTCAAAACAATTTAAATTAGGAACAAATATACAAACGAGTTCCAATACCTGTTTTAGGTGACGCCAGAACCACCCTTCGTCCACTACATCAACACGTACCAGACACCAGACCCTCAGAGAGGTAAGCTATTAAATCATGAAAGTATCCTAAAATTATTTCCACAAACGAGAAAGATTGAATGTTTGTATGTTTGTTACTGTTTCACGCAAAAACTGTACGGATTTCAATAAAACTTTACAATAATACAGAGAAGCAAAGTCATCGACTTAGGTCATCGGTTTAGCAAGCTGGAGTGGCAGTGGGCCGGTCATATTAGCCGTAGAACCGATGACCGTTGGGGCAAACGAGTTCTCGAGTGGAGACCGCGTCTCGGCAAACGGAGTGTAGACGCCCTCAGGCAAGGTGGACTGATGATATACGCAAGATTGCTACCAGAAGTTTGTATGTGAGGCCGTCGAATAACATAGGGCATGTTTTAATCGCGAATTTTCGCACGGGAACATGGGAAACGAAGCTGGGGTCGTTTATGCGGGAGCTTGAGAAGCTGAACTCTCATCATAACGTGAGCTTTAGCTCTTATGTTGTGAGAGTTCCGACGGCTCAAGTCTCGACGTTCCTCAGCCCTGACTTCTGGCCGAAGGGTGTCAAGTTTCGGCGCTTTAGAGGGCGCCTGGCACGAGACCCCGCGGAGCACAACACGTCGCGTGTGCCTTAGTTTTAAGTTCATTATAGTATATATATTTATAGGTATAAGGTATTTATTTATATGGGTCCTAGAATTAGTATTTAACATCTGTTACTATTCTTAAGTTACCTGTAATAAATGAGTTTATTATTATTATTATTATGCTTAAATGTAGCAAATGTGTGTGGTGGCAAGTTTTGTATGAAAGTGATATTGTATGATTGAACGTTGATTGTGTGCAGGTATCGGCATGATGCCGAAGCGCGGCTGCGACGTGGCGACCTGCGAGATCGCCAAATTCTACCGCCTCAACAACTCTGGACTCTGCCAGGTACATTATTTTTTAAATAAAATAAATACTAAATACACTTCACGCTTTTTAGTCCCAAAGCGGCGTAGGCAGAGGCACTTGCTAAGCAAATGCCTACGGTTCACCAAGCGTATGTAACCCAACGTGACAGGAGGCGAGCACATCGCCGTTATAGGTTTCGCACACCTTGTGGTGTGCGGGTTTCATCACGATGTTGTCCTTCACCGTACGAGCGTTGCGTTGCGTACATAGGCTCTGAAAAAGAGTCCCATTGGTACACGTTCAGTAGCCGGAACTCTCCAGAGGTCGGGCAGCATCGCCCTCTGTGAGTTAAACCACAACACCACTGCGATGGACAACGCGCCAGCCAAGCGTGGCGATTATTTGCATTTCCCCGTCAAACGAAGCCCTCGTCCAGCTGTTATAAAGCTGAAGAGTTTGTTTGAACCCGCGTCGGGAACTACTGGTTCGAATTGAAAAAATATTTTTGTGTTGAATAGATGATTTATTGAGGAATGGACATAGACATAGACATTCATTTATTTTTGCCAAAAAACACACAAACAATAATTCAGTACAACATATAGTACATGTTAAATGCAGCATTCCTATCTATCGTTCCTGTGTCTGTCAGCAAAAAAGAGACGCCGACTCAGCATATTGCCACGGTTGCCCGTGACGCTGGTATTCTGCCAGCACTCAGAATGAACTCAGAATGCTTTAGGCTATATAACATTATTATTATTATCCCCAAATTCCCACGGGAACGAAAAAATGCGAGTAACACCGCGCGTTACAACTAGTATATAAAATAGGTGCATTTATATACCGTGTCGTATCGTCCCCATGGCAGATAGTGTCGATGACGGTCCCGCGCAAGTCGGAGCTGTTCCAGGAGGACCTGTACCCCGACACGCTCGCCGACGTGGCCGCGCTCAGCGCCGCCGAGTGGGCCGCCGGCGAGGACGCCGAGCCAGAGACCATGTCGCTCAAGGTACGCCACACACTGCACACAAATCTGCCAACAAACTGTTCTGCAGTTTAGCGGAATTTTATTTTATGTAATACCTAATGTGTAATTTAGTAAATAAATTAAAAAAAACACTATACACTGCACACTATACACTACACACTGCACACTACACACTACACATTACAGACTACACACTACACATTACACACTACACATTACACATTACACACTACACATTACAAACTACACCATAACACACTAAACCCTACACATTACACACTAAACACTACACATTACACACTACACATTACACACTACACACTACACATTACAAACTACACACTGCACACCTCACGCCTCCATAATGGACAAGAAAACTTATCAAATAATTACACACTACACATTACACGCTGCACAGCTCACGTCTCCCTAATGGAAAAGAAATCTTATCAACTAATGGCGCTAGTATAGCTCGAACGAAACAGCAGGATTGGTTAATAGATTGTCACTGCAAATTCATGTGACAGAATGCCTCACTTTCATTGGCTGAGTCAAGCGTACGAAGCGCCATCTACATACATGTAACTGGTTTGAAAGGAGATGTAGTGATCAAGATTGAAAAGGACATGCTTCGATGGTTTGGGCATATGGAAGGAATGGATGAAAGTCGATTGACGAAAGAGATTTAGCTGGATATGGGCCTGGTGAGTAGAGGTCGCCCCAGAAGAACATACATCGACCAGATTGGTGATGTCCTGACCGAAGGTGGCGAGAAAAGTACTCGAAACCGGAGATCATGTATGAATGTAGATGAAGCGAAAGGGTTATGAGAGGACCGTGACAAATGGAGATCTGTAGTCTCTGCCTACCCCTCTGGGAGACAGGCGTGAAGTGTATGTGTTCATTACAAGAGAAGGTACAGCACAATAAAAAAAACACTAAAAATAACAAAAAAAGAATAATCGTGCGTTCTATTTTTTTTTGTTTATCTGTATTCGTATGAAGGAAAGGGAGATATTTTTGATGTATTTATTTTACACCATCACGCTGTACAAGTGTAACACTTTCATGGACACACCCCGCCTATCGACGCGATATAAATAAAACGTCTATTGTCTAACTTGAATGTCCACAGGAGTGTTAAACAATATACATTAATTTTGATTAGCAAATTAAACAATATTGTTGTTTTTATTATGATTTTAATACTCAGAGCAAACAGAATTAGACTTGCAAGCTGCGTACCACCTTCTTTCTGTCTCTCTCTTTCACACAAAAATGTAGAATTATGTACTTCTGGATCCGAAATGTCACCTTGACGATTTGAAAAGATGCCAGTGTCTTCCCGGTTCTTCTGGCCAGTAAAAGAAATCATAATTCGAACCGAGGACGATTACTTTTGTTTTTTAAAGTCATAAATGACGTTCATCAAACTTTGCGTTATGCTACTGTATATCTGTATGTTATAGCACTTGTAACGATGAAATAAAGAAATTTTGACATTTAAAATTTTGACTTTTCACCTTTACTAACTGTAAAACTGTCAATTTGACATTTAAAATTTTGTCTTTTCACCTTTACAACCTGTCAAACTGTCGATTTGACATTTAAAATTTTGACTTTTCACCTTTACTACATGTCAAACTGTCAAGGATCCAGATTTTCACTGATACGCAGTAAGGGACAGAAGATATGTTCCTTTACTCTTTCACTTCTGTATGTTTTTCATATCGCTATATCATTTTATTCTAAAAGTCAGTTTAGAATTGTAAGTCAAGCTGTTTTTGGTCTGAGTTTCTGATACACACATCAAAAGTGTCTAGGGATCAAGAACATTTTTAGCTATAAAAAAAAATCTAATTTATTTAAATCAAATCTTATCTTCTGGATTGGTCTCCTACCTAATGCCCCATGCTTGTATCAATGACTTATCACCACATTTTGAATAAATTATGAATTAATTCAGTTTTTGTAAAATATATTCTTGATTGCAATCTTCTAAAATGTACTTGATCCCTATACACTTTTGATGTGTATAATTACCTAATCAATTTGCTTTCAGTGTTTTTTTCTTAGTACCTACATATTTTTCAATAAACTATTTTTTACTAACCCATTTAGGAACTGATGTTTATTTTTTCCTCGGTATATTGAAATCAGTTCGTGAATGGGCGTTTGTGTGTTGTGCGTTAACCCCTGAGTGTGCCGCAGTCGGAATGTAGTGTGTTGGCTTATAACTTCTAAACATGAAATTTCGAAAAGTAAGTACCTACTACTTTTTTTTCTATGTCGCTTTTGACATGTATATTATTTTTATATAAGGTAACACTGTGTGTTTTTTGACTAACTATATTAATATCTGGGAGTATACATACCAGTTTAGTGTTATTAAAAGTTTAAAACGGGTATTATATTTAGCATAGACAATTAACCAAAGCTTACCTTCGTTGTTGGCTCGACGTTTATCTTTGGTTAATTTTCACGCTATAATAACCGTTTTAAACTTTTAACATCATGTCAGTGCGCGTTTCCTAAAAAAATGATTCAGTTTAATGTTGTTTTTTTTAACCTAATCGCACTTTCGTGGCTTGTGATTGGCTGATTGTTAAGATAGTAAGCAGGGATATTAATACTTATATTAATTGAAAATAAGGTTATTTTTCTGGATTAGAAACATAACAGTGGCGTGCACTGGCTTTTACGACAAGGTAGGCAGAAATTCCCAAGGATTGACACCTTTGTATAGGTAACTTGTCCTTACGAAACGTAGAGGTGCCTTATCTTACTTATCTATTCAACCCACAAAACACAGAACCTTCGTTACCCTATGTCGTGAGTACAACAAAGAAAGATCTAGCCATAACTCTATTATTAGGTCGGGTAACCAAAATACTAAGGTAGGCAGTGTCTTTTTGCCTATATGATGTGCACGCCACTGCAGTATGACTATAAGTGGACGCAGATATCGTAGTAATACCTACTCGTTATTATCAATGGGGAATTTTCTTTGATGTTTTTCTGACACATTTACTTTCCGAACGAACTTTGACAGTAATGACAGTACTCAGTTCATTGCAAACAGAGAAAAACTTGTTGAGGAAGAATTAAATTAAACCATTTATGTATTTTGTTTGGTGTTTCGGTGGTTTAGTAAAAGGGATATTTATTACTAAGCGGACGCCCCGCGATTTCATTCGCTTAGTTTTGAAGTACCTGCATCCCAAATTTGACGTGTCTAACTTGAGCCGTTTAGATTTTTCATACAAAAGAATTTTCCCGTTCCCGTAGGAATTTCAGGAATTCCTATCTTAGTGCACCCCTATGGTACCTAAGCTACGACCGTACCAAATTTCAAGTGTCTACGTTTCGCCGTTTAGGCTGTGCGTTGATATGTCAGTCAGTCATTCAGTCAGCTTTTCCTTTTATATATTAAGATTTACTAGTATTTATTTATTATTTATTGGGCATTTGCTTTAGGAAGTGCCTCTGCCTACCCCACTTTGGGATTAAAAGGCGTGAAGTGTGTGTGTGTATTATTATGTAGCGCAATAGGTTTTAATCTACAATTGTAAAAAAATGACATTATTATTTCCTGATAAAGCTAAAATAAAATAAAAATCTCGCATTTGTAATGGGAAATTTCTAAACAGCAAACATTTCTTATCTAGATGTCGCTAGTAGGTGTCCAGGCTGTCTTCTGTCAGTTATATTTTAGTACATTTTTTCTATTATTTGGTTAAGTTATTCAAACTTCAGACAATTTTGTAACATGAAAACAGCAATAAAAAATACTGACTGTTTGAACTTAGTAATTTCGTTGACATTTATCTCCCCTAATACAGCTAGCGCCATCTGTCGTAACTAAGTGAAACAATGACCCTGAAAATTCCCCATTCAAATTCAATATTTTTTACTTCATCAATATCAATCGCCATCAGCCCATACTTGTCAACTGCTGGACAAAGGCCTCTCCAATTGCACGCCACTGTGCTCTGTTTGTTTTTTACTTACCTACTTACTCAAAATGTACAAGAAGTGTCTCGACATTCAGCTTTTAACTTTAACCCATAGCTTCCACTGTACTCGGGGACTGACAAGTTATTTTAAACTGTATCACTTGGTAATACAATTCAAAATCAAGTAAAGAGTGACTATTCATCTGGGCGTTATTGGGTTAAGTTAAAATAACCTGTATTAAGAGAGGGTCAATTAGACCTCATATACAGTAGATAAGGTGGACTGATGATATACGCAAGATGGCTGTCAGAAGCTGGATGCGAGAAGCCGAAAACAGATCACAGTGGCGTGCAATTGGAGAGGCCTATGTCCAGCAGTGGACAAGTATGGGCTGTTGATGACACAGTAGATAGGTAGTAAGCAAAGCTATAGTTCGACACATCTTGTAAATCCATAGACATCAAACCCCCAAACCCCGAAAACTATCAAACACTCACAAGCCACGCCCACTCAGTGTTATAATGTTGAGAAACTTTGTATAGTTGATTAGTCTTAGCACCATAGGGTTTCCTTATCGTCCTATTGGCTATGTGCGCGACGGTGGCGACGCGTAGCGTTTACAACATTTGCGGAAGCTGTCAAATAATAACAATGTAAACATTGTTAGTTTTCTTTGCAAATACAAATAAAACCAAATATTAAAATAGTATTGTTGACAATATTTAAGTGAAATTTAGTCAATAGTTTGTAGAATTAATAATATAATAAAAACCGGGTTTGAAACTATTACACATACTTAATATTCGTTTTCAACCACAAATTGAGATAACAGGCAATAAATTAGTATTAGCCGAGCATGTTAGAACGCAACACGATAAAAAGTTAACAACGCAACAACAGTCATGGCCCGTTTCTTTGCTTTGATTTTCCACTGCAATCAACACTTGACAGCTGATCATCCGCATTTGTTTCCAATTTCTGCCGTGTTGTGCGCTGCGGTCGTTATCTCTCTGCCACTACTCACTATGCACATAGCCAATAAACTTAACATACGTCAATAAATCAACGAACAAAACGTAAGAGCCAACGCACTAAAGCACACCCCCGTTCCGGTACCGGTTGGGGCACACTCAGGACCGCGCGGTGGTGGTGCAGGGCGGCTACGCGTCGGGGCGGGCGGCGCAGACTCTCCACGTCACGAGGAAGCCCAACGCCCTCGCCGCCGGCAAGGAGAAGAAGAGAGACGACGACAGGGAGAAAGAGAGAGAGCTAACGCCCACCGTCGAGAGGGAGACTACGCCTGTCATCACGGCTGGCATTGTGAGTATTTATTTATTTAATACTTTATAGAGCGTCTGTGGTCCAGTTGGTCGGATACTTGACTCGTAACCGGGAGGTCGCGGGTTCGAGTCCGGCTACTGGACGTGTACCAATGGGACTCTTTTTTCAGAGCCTATGTACGCAACGCAACGCTCGTACGGTGAAGGACAACATCGTGATGAAACCCGCACACCAGAAGGTGTGCGAACCCTATAACGGCGATGGGCTCATCCCCTGTCACGTTGGGTACGCTTGGTGAACCGTGGGTATTTGCTTTGGCAAGTGCCTCTGCCTGTGCACTTGCTGTGTTGTGATCTAGACAATCCCATTAATGTTTCTTCCCTAATAGGGTGAACAGAACCATTATTATAATATTAGCTAGACATAAGCTTTACAGATGCAGTTTATATAGACAAACAGTTAAAGAGTATTGGTGATAGATGGTTAGCCTTTCGCTCAATAATCCCTTTTCTACCGGTTTCCTCAAGTCGCATTTCTTTTTTATGTGTGCTTGTCAGAGAAAATAAATGTATTGTCTTGCGTTATTATTTTATGTCCTCAACCATCACGGGACTTCCAGACCAATTACACTAAACACATATGCAAGTACAAATGGTAACATGACTCTTGCTGTCAACATCACAGTATAAGAGTACTTAAGCTTGCATAAGTCAGTATTAAGCACAAATGGGAGCTCCAGGGAAATTCGGGATTCATAAATAAATAAATATTTTACAACAACACACACATTGCCTTCATCCCAAGTAGCTAAAGCGAGATGGTGGGTTCGATTCCCACCGCTGGCAGGTATTTAGGTGATGAGCTTTTAAGTACTTGTTGGATGTGTCTGGGTGTTTTATTTATATAAGTATGTATTT
>SJJU01045005.1:0-11205 GCA_012932125.1 Conopomorpha cramerella | reverse complement strand
AGAACAATACATTTTAAGAATATTTGTATGTACATATATATTTGAATGCCAAATAAAATTGCATAAGAAAACAAAAGATGTTTATTTTCATGCTCTAAAAAGATGGAATCATCGGAGCCAGTAAACTGTCACACATGCTGGTGTCGTAAACAGAATGTTTAACCATTGGAAAGATCATTTACGTTTAGAAACTTAACAGTAACGTAGCTCTACGAATATTCCGTAACGCCGGAAACGTAACGCTGCTGAAATGAAAATGAACGTTAACCGTTTACGGATAATAAGAGGAGGAATTCTTTAAAAAAATCAACGAGCGAGACGAACGATAATAGAATAAAGTAGTTGCATCTCTTTCATTTCCCACTATCATTTGACAGATTGATTTTCTTAGAAAACTCTTCATGAACGTGGTATTTAACACCGCACTTGAATATTGTCGTCACAATAACGTTTCATCGAAAATGTTTCTTATTTCATACGCTCAGAGTTTAGAATGTTAAATCATTGATTAATCTGACAATAACTGTAAACTGTAACTGTATGTTTTACTCTAGAACACTTTCATGAAGTCTCTTTGGAGATAGTACTGTAACTGAACATGTCAATTTATTTTGCATTTTTGATAGGTTCTTTAAACGACCATTACTTTAACTAATGTAAAAAATGAAAGTGAATACGGAGTTTAATTTCAAAGTAGGTTAGGCTCAGGCACTATTACTTTGCTAATAATGCTAGTGTTCTCGGACCTTATTTAATCTCCAATACAGATCACAGTGACAGGTTCATTGCTGTTATAAGGTTTTTGAAGCGACTTCAAAATGCTGTCTTTCGCAATTTGACCGTACAATTTTTTTTTACGAGTGATAGCGATTTCAATACTTCTTTTCCCGAACAAGCCTTTTTTCGTTATCTTTGTTGGAAAGAAGATATTTTCATCAGGGTACGATGATGGAAAACCAAAATTTGGGCAAGCGGCTAGTACTCGTTGAAGTCTGTTCTTTTAATGTCTTTTTTATAAGAAATTTCCACCCGTTGATTTGAGAAAGGCTCTTTTTAAGTCTCTAAAATTACACTGGGCAGGCTCCTCTCGGCACTTAAAGTCTTATTACTGAAACGTCCAGTCGGTTCATTAAGTCTTTTTACCGGAACGTCCAGTCAGTTCATAACTATGTTTCTCACGGCGTCCATTCCCTTATGGTCTACTTCCCTGTAAGTCCATATTTGAGCCACGGCTTTGAAGTCAATAGAAGTAGAAAAATTACTTAGGATTAGTATTTCAGTATTCTTTATTGTGTCATATAAAGTCGATATATACAGTTTAATGAGCTCTACATTTATATGGGCCTGTTAGGGCATTGCACATAGTAACTTAAAAAATTAATAGTAACTTAAATAACTAAAATTACAAGATATGCAATTCGATAAAATATACTCTCTCATAAAGAAATTGATATGAACATTTGAAATTCAGACCGAAGCTGACAACGTGTTAAAATAACAATGTAAGAGCTTGAGCCTACGTAAAGAAGTGTATTTTAATTTTAGTTTAATTAAGAAGTAACTCAAGATTATTAAATAATATGTATAAGTGAAGAACGTATACCCAATTTCATAGAATACTGAATAAAACAATTATTTGTAATTGAATTTTTTTCCTTAAGTCTCAGGGGTAGAAAGATACAGGATACAATACAAGGAAGTGGACATTAAGGTAATGGAGGGGGGACATTCAGGGATCTGGACATTTAGGACAATAAGACTAAGAGGGAACTGGACTATAAGGGAATGGACATTCCGGTAATAAGACTTAATGAACCGACTGGACGTTCCGATAAAAAGACCTTAAGTGCCGAGAGGGGCAGGCTTGGGTTATGGGAACGGACAGAGACTTGACACCCCCCATCCAAAATCTTATTTCCAAGAAAATGTAGTACCTACCTACTTAAATGTTTTATTGCGCAATTTCACACACAACATTCACTGCTCCTACATAATGAACACATTATGTTAATAACAGAAGTCTTCTGAAGACAATTATGCGGAAATTATGACAAAACGGCCGTTTCCTCGGCCTGTGTCTTTATTTCCACCACTCGGTATACTGATGTCACACTCCAGCTTACACCCTTCGAGAGGTGTCACCTGTTTTCAGTGAGATTTTAGTGTAAAATCCAACGTGGGTTTTGAAATTACATCGCATCGGAGACAAAGAACATTAGCGGTAATCTACACTTAAATTTTAAAGAGGAAAGTTGTTGCTTGTATCGAATAGGATCCTTCACCGTTGCGAAGCTACAGTATCCCCAGGGAACATATCCTATTTTTTATCCCGAAATCACCACGGATCGAAAAAAAAAAACGAGTGTCTTTTCATTAGTCTGAGAGTCATGAGAAGCCTCGGAGTCTTTTCATGAGTCCACGATTTTCCACAAAGATTTTCCCCTAGAATATTCGTGTGTTAAAATAGTTCGAATGTTCAGTGAAAGTTAAATAATCATGAGATGTGAGAGGGGACTGTACTGTGCAGTATTTGTGATGCTGATGGAGGTTGCGACGTCACATGGGCATAAGCCGAAGAGTCGGGTGGCGAGGTTCCTGACTTTCAACACCTTGGATGATGATTTGAAGGTAAGAGTCGACATGTGCATCACAACTGAGGGATCCCTTTTTAAATATACTACAAGGGGCATATTATGCTGATTTCCTAAAATTATGTTAAAAGCTGGAACAAAAAGATATTTTTTTAATTTATTTTCAATTCAATTCAAAACAATGTGGATTTCTTAAGTTCAGTGTTCCAATACTTAACATTATTTTAGAAATTTTAATTGTTTTGTATGATAGAGCCAATATATACCAGCATACCTCAACTATAACTCAAACACTATGATGTCGGAGATAGGAATTAAATCCGAAATCGCTAGGCCGGCTATGTTCTTTCTCAGGCTCTAAACTATCTGTGTAACAAATTTCATTTAAATCGGTTCAGTAGTTTTGACGTGAAAGCGAGACAGACACGAGTTAATTTCGTATTTATAATATTAGCATAGAGAAAATACAGTGTTAAGGCTGGGAGAGTAATTTCCTCCACATACTCGTAAAAACACATAATACTGGTGTGAGGCCGAGTATGAAGGTGGGTCGGGCGTGAGATGGCTTAAGAAATACAATTTCGAAAATTATCAGTTTTTAAGTCCGACGTCACAAGAGAATGCGTAGATATTTCTGATTTTGAAGAGATTTTCGTTGTTGGCATTTATGAACATGACTACTAATAAAAATTACGAAAATGGTGAACTAGTTATCAATGACGATTCCACGGATTCATGATTAAAAGGCGTGAAGTGAATTCATGATTAAAAGGCGTGAAGTTATTTTTTCATACCTATCACTATTAACCCTTTGACCGCCGGAAGACTAATTTTGTTTTCACGATTTTGTATTCAACTCTGATAATCATAAACTTCAAAATTACGACTAATGTATCTGATTTATAAGACATTGGCGGTGAAAAGGTTAATCAGTGGTACCCTTATGCGTTAAATATATTTTTATTTTCAGGTAGAACTGGAGTTCACAATACCTTTCATATCAATACCAGTCAAGAAAACTATGGAAACTACTTTTGGTTTGGTGAGTGTTAAATTGATGACAGCGAGGTTTTTAAGTTACATACGATAAGATAAGGAACAAGCTAACAGCTGACTTAAACAGAACTCTTCGTAATGGTAACCGACATTGCGTAAATCGTTTGACTGTCAAACGTGCGATTCACAAGAAGACTGACTCAGCTACAAATATATTTACACACATCAAAAGTGTCTAGAGGGATCAAGTACATTTTAGAAGATTGCAATCAAGAATATATTTTACAAAAACTGAATTCATTCATAATTTATTCAAAATGTGGTGATAAGTCATTGATACAGGCATGGGGAATTAGGTAGGAGACCAAACTATAACCAACCGTATAACCTACTCCCCCTCTTGCGTGTTTCAGAGCATACCTACAGTAAACGTCAACACCGCAGCCCTGGTGCTGGGTGGAGGCGTGGTTATCACCACAGCGTTCATAATCCCATACCTAGTGAAGACAGCCACCCAAAATTACCCCCACACACCCTATGCCAGGCGTAAGTAAAAAATAATACTATTCTTTACGTACATTTATTACTAACACTAAAAAAAATCAAAAGCATGGACTGCAACATTTCTTACACGAGGAATTCTTCAGCGAACTCTTCCTTATAGACGCTGTAGACTTTTTACACTTGACCTTCGGCGTGTCCGGAATGCCAGCGTCAGTAGCAAGATACTGTGTCTCTACGTGGATAAAGTTTATGCGTTTTCTAGGAGCCAGGTCGAAGCAGCCGAATGGAGGCGTGTACTCTATGTCCCACGTCGCGTTGCTGGAAAGCGAACTCAATGATTCCGACTGACAAATACACTCTGGATCTTTGAAAGTAGGACACTTTTCAATCACTTTGTCGATGGCTGTTAGGTCGTTGCAAAAGACATCCATATAAGCACACTTGCAGATGTCTTCTGTGGCTTCGGCTAAAGCATTGCGAATTTCAGCGTCTCTCTTTTTCTTTAGTTTCACCATTCTCCTGGCTTCAACTTTAGCTTGTTCTTCTGGACTCCTCTTTTTGATGATTTTGAAGACGAGAGGGTCGCAGTCCACGTAAGGGTCTTCATTTGGATGAATTTCAGTGAGGTCTTTCAAGGGGTTAACCTACAAAAGAACATTTCAATTAAAATCTTATTGACCACCCAAAATTTTATAAAAAGAATACACACTTCACGTCTTCTGGACAAAATACTATAAAATTAAGTGATGAGCTACATTGTCATGCAAATGAAAGTCTTACCTGTATAGTAAAAACGTCTCCTTTCCTCTGAACCTTCAAAGCGGGTTTCGGTTCCAACGGCTCTTCAGGTTCGGAGTCACCTCCTCCCAGCGCCTCGCCAGGCTTCGCCCCTTTTTTCTTCTTCTTTTTGTTCTTGTCTTTATCGGGTCCAACTCGTGGTGTCTTAAATGTCATCACTTTTGCAACGCTCTTCCCAATTATGCCTGGCTGCCAGCCTCGACGATACTATGATAAGATTTTGAAAATTGATTTAATCCTGCATGGTACAACAACAACAATAAAACTTCTATTGTCTTAATACTCTTTTCTACTTATACATGTGATCAACTTAAAACTTTCGGGCTTAATAACATAGAACCCATTGGAACGGCTGGTATAAAAACGTCATTATCGTTATGGTGTCAACACTGTTTAAAGGTAACAAATTACCATAATTATTTAGATAGTACCGATAATCTTCCTATAATTCAACATAAATAAAAAACGGCTAAAAAGTACTGGTATCAATGTTATAGACCTTTATCCCAGGAACATCTCGCGCATTCCACAACCACCCCATGTCGGCTGGCACAGGGAGGCCAGGTACCATGAAAGGATTGCATGACTTGTGTCCAATCGTAACACCTGAAATGTATTCGTATGAGTTACAAGAGTGGTACAATATTAACGTAAAATAAATGTTTCACACTTAATGTACTCAGATTACCTGGATAAAGATCACCAAAAGAGTAGTTATATTTGGAACTCTTCTTTTTCTTTTTCGTTGTATTTTCTTCGTCATCCATTGTGATGTTCTTTAGTTGCACTAATAATTTCTGTAATCATTATATTATTAGGTTTATTCATACTGAGACAGTGGCTTGAGAAAATCAACGATCTAATCTAGGGGTCAAAGGTGTTTATTGTTTCAAAAGTGTACAACCACTGTGGGTTGTACACAAGAAGACATGTGAATTTTCCTAGCTCACAATTGAATATTTTCACGACCCCTAAACTATGAAGTTATATGTATCTCTTTTGCCAATGTTTTGGAAATAATACAGCTACATTATCATAATTTTGGAACCCTAGACGAGCAAATTACAATACAACAAACATTTAAATGTTACGTTATGTTTATTAAGATGGTCGTATCATCCGGGTTACAAAATAAAACGATCAATAGTTTCTTTATTGCTTCCTTAACGTCATTTCGGCTCCTTGTATTTATCTTGAATAGACAGCTTGTGAGAGCCACAGCATTCTTTGCCCATCATAGAGAACAGTTTTTGCTCTTTATCGCAACATCTTCGTTCAGTGTCTATGTTAAACTTGTTTATACATCGGAAATCGTGTTCCTTCTCGTACTTCATGTAATCTTTAATTGCTTTCTTTATTTTCTCATATTCCTTTGAACAGCAAACTTTTCCAGCATCACTGTAACTTGGTGGCTGTGCAGGTAGAGCAGCAGTCTTGTACATCCTTGCAAAACCGTCGGGAACTGAGCAAGGTCTACCCATTACAGGACAAGGTCCAAGCTGTACTGGGGGTAGGCCATAGGGCAAAGGTTCAGCGTCGTCTTCGTCATCTTCTTTCTTCTCTCCGGCTTCTTCATTTTGCATATTTACTGGACAGGTTTGCTTATGAACGTAAGAGGGACAAAACGGCTTGTGTCTTTTTCTGGATGCAATGTTGTCTATTTCGGTCAAACAATCGCAGTCGGTAGTGTGGCACGGGGGGTGTGGTTTAGGTGGATTGCATTTACACGACCGCTCCGCTTGAACGTCTGTGCAGTTGTATACATCATACTTATGTTGCAATGTGCTGACTGTAGTAGCATTGTATACCAATGCGTTTGATCCTAAAGTTCGGTTAGATTCTTTAGTCACAGTCATTTCTTCGTCGAAATTGTCTATTACATATCCCTCTGAATTGCTACGCGTTGTTTGACGATTGGAACAAGCGCAGCCACCCCGCGAGATAGTATTTTCTAGGGTATGGGAACTTTTTCCTAAACTAGAGTAGTCTGTAGTAGAATCGCTAGAGTGAATGTCATTTACTGATCTTTGAGCGCTATTTGTTATTCCATACGTATATCCTGGGACTTCTGGTAGGGTAAAAACGTAAGTAACCTGTGTTTTACTGCCTGTACCACTGGGACCATTTACTTTTTTAGATCTGTCTGCGCAAGTATCGCCCGTTTTGGCAGCACCACCACACCCTTTACAAATGCTTTTATCCTCTGGCACTTTTTCCGTGCATTCTTCACGATGCCAGCGTTCATCTTTACAGACACAAGATCCGCAAATCTTTTTAGTTGGATCAGCTGGTTTCTTATCGGTCAAGCCTTCAGTTGCCTTTTTATACGGTCCAAGATTTCTAATGTAATTCTTAACTTTATGAGCAAGCGCACAATTTGGATTGCCACAGGGACCAACGATATCTCCCATGCGAATTTTATCAATGGGATACTTCTTTTTAGGTTTCTTTTCATGTTGACATTCGGGACCTTCGCTTGGGCCACCAACAGTACATGTTTGCAAATCGGTACACACTTCTATTTGTTGTTTCGCCGATTCTGTCAGTTCTGGATTTTCAAGAGTAGTCGTCTCATACAAACTGCCGACCATAACAAAGTTGGGGTCATCTCCTTCTATTCGTTTACATTCGAACATACTTGGAGCTTTGTCTGTTCTAAAAACAAATCGTTCAGGATCATTCTGAAGTTGTTGAAACTCGGTAACAATAGCTTCACCCATTGCTGATAGTCGTAGAATGAAGTCTATCTCACCACATTTTCTGCAGCAACATTCTGCAAAGAGTGCCGCTTTTTGTTTTATTGTTAGTGGTAAGACGTGATTAAGAGGATCTGCAGTTTCCCTAAGCATGTGGTAGAATTCAGTATCCCACTGCATTGTTCCGATACCAACAAATATTTCAACTTCTTGGTCGTCATCGTTCCACACTTCCAACTCTAGTGGAAATTTATTAAGTATCATCATTATCGTATCAGGGTATGAAGGGAATAGATATGACTTCCCAACTCGTATAGTTCTGGACCACTTCAGCTTGCCATTGTCATCACATTCCATGTTATCGTCTTTGCCGTCATCTCCACTTTTTGCCAGTTGTCCTTCTTTGATTATAAATTGAGTTTTGGGTCCAAACTTTACTTTGACAATCAGGTGTTTGTTGGCACTGCTGTCATGTTCTTCAGCGTAAACGGTTACTTTGTCAATGAATATCTCGATCATGTACATTTGCTCCATGACCTGCCAAGTCAATATGTATGTATCAGAATTGAGGCGATGCACAGCAGCTTCTCAAAAGGCACATAGTTGCAGACAATTCTCGGGACCTCTAGGTTATGCTTCTCTTTCTTGGAACTGAGACTCAATTGACATAAACGAGTTTAAAGACATTTTTACATTGGAAATGAATTATGTACGTTTTTCGTCACTCGAGCATTTAAATCATTGAATCCTTTTCTAGCTGTTGCTTACTTTTAGACAATAATAAGATTGGTGATCGTTTGTACAGCGTGTAATCGTACATACGATGCGTATGATCCCAATGAACCCCATATTGGTTTGAACAAAGAAATAGGAATAATCTACCTAACAGTATTCTACTAAAAAATGCAAAAATACTTACGTAGCCTTAGTTTGGAATCCTTGTCCTAAATAATGGTATTCATAACTATAGACACTGAAAATTTTATTTTGTAACCCGGTTTATTTAGGATGTCATCATGTTTTTTTCATGTTATTTATTCCCTGTTGATGTTCGGTCGTTGTCTGACGTCTTCAAAAAATGGAACGGCATAGCTGACAAGATTTTGTTTTTGAAAAAGTATTTTTGGTTTTGTCTGAAGAGTTTATCGAATGGCGTTTCTCTATTTCCAGTTCTCAGCAATGCGGAGTTTGGTACCGATGCGGTTTTGGATATGACGAATCAGATCATGACGGATAGCGAAGGTTTCCATCGGTGCGCGTTGAAGGTGGCTTGCTGGGTCGGACGCTCGTCCACAGATACGGAAGCTAGGATTATAGTCGAGAAACTAGCTAGGTGAGTCAATTGAAACATTATTAGTATGCACTCGGATCCAATCGTCAATACATATAAAACTCAAAGTCCTGACTGACTCATTCGTCACTGAATCAGCCACGCACACCCAGTCCAAACCCTTGAACCTAGAAGCTGAAATTTTGCACAGAGGAACATTTTTCCTTTTATGATGTTTACATGATATAAGGAAGGACGGAAACGGCAAACGGAGTGTAGGACGCCCTCAGGCAAGGTGGACTGATGATATACGCAAGATGGCTGGCAGAAACTGGATGCGAGAAGCCGAAAACAGATCACAGGGGCGTGCAATTGGAGAGGCCTATGTCCAGCAGTGGACAAGTATGGGCTGATGATGATGATGATGATGATGAAGGAAGGACTTTTCTAAATTTATCCCCCAAGGAGGGAAAAAGGGGTGTAGAAGTTTATATGAGAAAAAAGTAACTTTTAGAATTATGGTTCTAAATATTGGTGGTGAAAAAGTATTTTTTAGTAATAGAAATGAACTAAAAATACTGAAACTGCACGAGTGGGGTAATCGCGGGGCGTCCATTAGTAAGTTATAAATACCGCCATATGGATGCTACGAGTATATTTCCATAACTACCTTTGTTTCAACCTTAATGGGTTGGTAGCCTCTTTTACACAATTTTTGATATTTTACTATACTGCATAGAAAATCAACCATGACATACATTTGCATTAATAAACCTACTAATAAACTTTTATGAACTTTATTAGAAGTTGAAACTTTTTTATAGTGACATTTATGAGACATTTAAAAATCCAACAATACTGCGTGTAAAAGGACCCCGAGCAATGGTCTTAGAAACGTTGTTGGGCTTGTCAATATGAACAACTTGGGGCTTGGACCACACATACTTCTGAGCCCTTGATGTCAGTCTGATGTGGTCTAGCTATTTCAAAGTACTACTTTCTATTTGTTTCATAATGAATTTAGCTAAAAGTTAATATACAATTTTCAGAAACACACTGATATCGTCTTTGGTGAATATGACGGCGTTGTCGGAGGCGACGCTGGAGGGCGGCAACTGCAGCGATTACAACCAGTGTCCTATGAGGCAGGAGGTCGTCGCCACTGTTGCCGATAGGCTGCGAGATTTTGTTGTGTAGCTGTGCTTAGAAAAGCTGCATTGCTAGTGGGTGAAGACTGAACGAAAAAGGCTTGAGGCTCATTTGCTCAGATCAGAAATAACTAGACTCGAAATCCGAAACTGGCGTTTAGAAATTTTTAAAATGGGGAATTTTCAAACTCCAAAAATTGCTTATCTAGATGTCGCTAGTAGGTTTGGAGGGGGACTTCTGCCAGTTGTATTTTAGTACAGTTTTTTCAATAATTGGGCAAGTTATTCAAACTTCAGACTCCTATGTAACATGCAAACAAACGATAAAGAAATTAACTGTCACCTTCAATACTGACTGCTTGAAGTTAGTCATTTCCTTGACTTTTATCCTCCTACTACAGCTAGCGCCATCTGTCATAGGTAAGAGAAACAAGGACACTGAACATTTCCCATTGAATTGAATTGAACAAATGGAACCTGCAGGATTGAAGGACTAAGAGACAACATTTTCAAGGCAGGAGGGTGTATCGGGATTTAAACTGTCATTATGGTAGTAAAATCGAATTTGGATTTTCATACATTTTGGTGGAAAAGAGAGAGACTGTAGATGCTACGCGGCTTGCAATTTTAGTTGTGACTGGTCTGAGTCTCATTTGTGTCCTTTTGCAATTGGAGTCAACAAAGCATAAAACATACCTGTGTAGTGTTTAGTTCAGTGCGTTCATTGTTAACCCTTAATACAACAAGATTTTAAGATTTTCTCTTGGATTTTAAATTCTAATGACATGAATACGTGATTTCTCTAAAAGAATATCAGTATAAGAAATTTTACCTAATAAAATAACCTTAGTGGTGGAATAAGGACAGGAAAATGATGACGATGATGAGAATAACCCTACATAGCATTCGCTGTTGTATATTTTTTCTAGAAAATTGGTATTATCCCCCTGTAGTGAAGGTATTCCTTAAGGTTCAAAGTTAGTTTAGACTAAGTGGGAATATATTTGCCTTTGTTGTATTAAGGGTTAACGGCACCCCCAAACCGATACACTCAAGACCAACTTATAAATTGTTTATACCAAAACGGTACAGATTTGAAGCAATAACAACGAAGCCCAGGGATAGGATAGACTGTCCGATCCTAAAACATTGTATATTACCAAACTGTAAATATTTTCTTAATTAATATAGATTTTAAGTTT